>JAKMXF010000340.1:0-223910 GCA_024704765.1 Oopsacas minuta | reverse complement strand
TTGTATCATTGCAAGAGTGAAATGAGCAATGCTAGTTTTCCTTATAGAATGAAGGAAATATCTCTTCGAGAGATACTGTGTTAAGAATGAGAGTAAAATCAGAAACAGTTGACAGATTATTATTAGAAGGGTGGTTGAATACATATACCAGTATTCTGGGAATGTGGATAGCAGTACATACGCATTGAAATCCAGAATTGTTTGTTTCAAGGTACATCTGGTTGAGTTAGTCATTGTATTGAATTGAAGATATTGATCATTTCCAGGCTGTTTGTGGAAGTTGTAATATGAAATGACAACACCAGTTATTATACCCATAAACGGTTCACAGATTTCAGCACAGCATACAATGAGTAATATTATGTCTTTAACTATATGAGTTTCAAAATTGTAGAGAATTCTATAACGTTCACGGATGTCACGGAAATCCATTCTCTTGTTTAGTCTGTACTTTGTTATGCATTGTTTAAGATGTTTGGTTACTTTTACAATCCATACTGTGTAGCAAATCGAGGCACACAAACTTATGATACCGAAGGTAGTTAACTTTGTAATCGAGAAATGGAAAGTCATTTTAAATGTTTTAAATATTTAGAATTTTATATTTATACGTGAACTGTACGATATGCATCTTGCGCTGCTTGCATACTTTCAGAAAATTATATTTTTATTACACCAATCCCTTAAATCAGATAAACACATTACATAATTCTCCTTACATTATTTCAGTAATATTATAACAATTACATAATTATATTGGTGGTATTGAGTTACAATTGTCTATTAATATAGTAATGCATACAATTACATGAGACTCGTTTGTTACAATGTTTTGGCTTGGCTGATTCTTGAACAGTTTACTTAGATGTTGACGACCGATATTGTCTGCGAGAATTTTATATTAAAAAACTTCATTCCTTCAGAATAAAAGTGACCTTTCAACACACTGAAAAGTGAATAGAAACATCTGGCAGAAATATAAGTGGAATCTTATTAAATTACTTATATGTGTTATCTCCTATATAGATTTACAGCCATTCACAAGCTACAATCTCCGTATACAAGCCTGTACAATAATTGGCTGTGGTACGAGTGACTCTACAATAGCCAGCACACTCGAAGCATCACCTGAAGGCATTACAACACCCACATTATCATCACGTACATCTACCACACTTACAATACGAATTTATCCAATTTTTAACCCGAATGGTTTTGTTACATATACACTATTTGCTAGGGGTGTATTCAATGCTACTATCGATCAGGAAGTTGTTATGGTTGTACATAGCGGTGTCGAGAGTGGAGATGTTGTGGTTATGGATTTATTGCCATTCAATTCATACACTGTCTATCTTGATGTCAATAATACAGTAGGTGGAATTAGAAGTGAAGAAATTATATTTGAGACTTTGGGAACTGGTGAGTTGCTATTCGAAAGCATTATTACGAATCAGAAACAATTTGTAGATAGTACTCAAAATGATGCCAACTTCTCAAAGTGATATGCTTATTATTTTCCGCGAATAAACTATATATTAAGTGTAACGATATGGTAGAATAATCGTGAATACATATGTATTGTAAATACTCGCGTCTGTATGTCCACCGGATATGTCTTAGATCAGTGTGGTCAGATGACGTGGTAAAAGGTTCCTACCATATCCTTGAACTTTAAATTCATTCCAAATTTCATGTCAAAAGCCAAATTTCATTGTTCATGCTATATTCATGGAATAAGTCGTAATGTTTGAAATCTACGAACTTTGTTTATGATCTGGCAAAATGGTCTGGATAGTGTATACTCTTCGTTTCTAAAATTCCTATTTCACATTATTTCTCTCACAAAAATTCCTCTATTTTCTGTCTATATATTATTTATGCTATAAATGTTTCTCTACTTTAGTTCCTGAAGGTTTCTCTGCTCCTACTCTCATTAACTCCACATCAAATACCCTCACGGTTACCTGGTCACAGCCTTCTTTTCCTAACGGAGATATACACACCTATCTTCTCTACGGTGAATCTAACGAAATATTATCTGGTCCAGTTAGTATAGTATCTACAGATAATCTAGTTGGTTCTCTAACCAATCTGAGGCCTTTCACGGTGTATACAGTGTTTGTAACTGCTGTGAATCAGTACGGGAATACTACGGGTGACGTTGCTTTGCTGACTACATTAGAATCAGGTATGTATATAGAAAGTTTGTCATATAATCAGTGTTCCCTCTAAGGAATCCGGTGAGTATTCCCCAAGATATTCTCACTTTTAGACCTTGCCACCCGGAATTCTGACAACACCTCCCGTCAGATGTGCTGCCCCCCCGAAAGTTTGAGAAAACACTCAGGGTATAATCGTTACTTAACTATTGCAAGAAAAAATTAAAAAAATTAAAAAAATCGTGTTGCTTATACAAAATCATTTTTCGCATAGTCTTATCCGAGTTCTACTCCGCGTAGTATATACAATAACATGTGAGGTTTCAAAATAACCCTTCATTGTATGTAGTCACTAAGCTTAAGACTCCATGAGTGATTGGGAGAGCTCATTCGTACGATATGCCATAGAAACACGTGTAGATTTATCAAGAAGATCTTAGACTTAGAGATTAGATTCCAACGGCCACATTCACTGGTAATTACATGGAAGATGGATCTTCCCAATGCCACTGATGTTTTCTTGTGATTTGAACACTTTTTGGTATGTAGAAACGTTTTGAGACTAATTTTCGCAAAATCTATTGGGATCATGTTAGAACTCCAAAGTTGATTTGAAGTTTCTAAGAGCAAAATGTACGAATTCTTTCTTCAAACTACTGTCCTATGGTGTATGGATTTATTTGAAATTCATTTGAGAGTTTCGATGATTTGCTGGTTTTCGAATTGATGGGAAGGTGACGTCATCTAACCATACTAGTGACAGCATTTGCTTCGCTTTGTCAACAACTGGACCTCGTGTATTTCCAACTGCCTTTCGAGTAATCTCCTTTGTGGTGTAATCCTCTTTGAATTCCCTTTGGATTTGAGCAAATTATACCTGACAAAAACTTCAATTTAAAGTCGTTGAAAAGTCAAGAAGTTTGTTATTTAATCAACTACAGTGAAGCCTCTGAATAACGGACATGTTAGGGGCATGGCTTCCGCCCATTGAAGAGGGATTGTCAGATTCTCGGAGCGTTGGTTTTGGGAGACTCCCTCTACTTATCTTTTCAATTGCTAGATATATTTGTCTTTGGATTTAATACTTGAAATGAGTGATAGATCCATTTGAGAAGTGTGGAGTTATCAAACAAAGATGCAACACAGCATTGCTTCGCTTCGTCAATAACTATACCTTTTACTAAAGGTTCTTCAACTTCTTTCTTTATCAAATGTTCATGATAATTTCCTTCTTGAGAGAGTGCTTTGTGACAAATTAGGAATATATCACATTCAATAGACACATAGATTCCACTTAATAGGGTCGTTTTGACAAAAATCGTTCCTCTATATGCTTTTGGATATTTAACCATGGATGGTGGATTTTGTTTTATTTTATGCTTTATAGAAATTCCCCCTATAATCCCGCATCAAAAATCCTTGACAACATCCAAGCAATCATAGTCTCTAATCAAAGGGAAATACCCAAACAAACAAACCTATATATCATTCAAGCAGATATGCGAACTATGCCATGGTTAAATATTTGATGAGCTTATAGGGGCACTATTTACTCAGATTATCCTGTCCCTTTATTCAGCGGGGTCTACTGTATTTCAAGCATCTCTTTCTAGTAATCTCCTTCGTGGTGTAATCCTCTTAGAATTGTTCAATCTGAAGTAGTTCTAAAGTATAGTCATTTTTAGTTTTCAATGATTTATCTTTTCAATTGCTGGGTATATTTGTCTTTGGATTTGATGCTTGAAATGAGTGATATATCCATTTGTGAAGTGTAGAGTTATCAAACAAAATGTTGAAAATTCCTTTGGACCATGTCTGTTACTATGCCAACTACATTACATTGAAATTTGCATTGCTTTGCTGTTTTGAATGACATCCATGCATTCACTATTAGCGGAATTAATTGAGAGTTTGGAGAATGATTACTTGGGCTAAGTTGGCTCAAATTCATGTATTGGATGACAGTAAACATACTAAAAGATCTCGTATAGGAATGTTTGTCAAATGCCCCATTTCAATAAACGAATGATAGACGCTGTAAATGCGCTATTATACTTCTTGTTCCTATTACAGTGTATCCTTGATTATCCGAACAATACTCCAGTTTGGATAGTCGAGGTTGCACTGTATGCAAACTACCTGTATTTCAAAATTTCCAAAAATGATCGATTTCCAATATTCTATGCAATTTTCACTACATAGAGTGTTGCATGTGAATTCCCTATCGAGTATCGATACACTATTTACACTGTAGCTATTAGCTTGATGTATAATGAAAATGATTTATTTCCAACCCTTTTATAGTCCCTGAGGATCTGCCAGCTCCTACTATAAGTGACGTACAGTCTAGATCAGTACAATTATCATGGGTACCTCCATCTACCCCCAATGGACAGTTAATACAGTATATCATCATACAGAATGGTGTAGAAATATCTACTGTTAGTTCTGGAACACTGGAGAGTACTATTCCATTGCTTACTCCATTCACTCAGTATAGTTTTGCTATTGAAGCTTGTACTGCTGTTGGATGCTTCAGGAGTGATGACGTAATTGTAACTACACTAGAAGATGGTAAATTAGTTTATATTATCAGCATTGTAGATAAATATGTATACTGCGTACTTGATTTCGAGGTTTGTGATAATCCCGATACAAAGTAGAACCTCTATAAGTATGGGAGTTCGGGACGGCAAATCTCCTTATAAGCCCCATTTCCCATAAATACAAAATTCAATTACAAATGTGCTATAACCAGAGATTTTGAGACAATATGTATAGCCACTTCCTCTAACGACTGTTGTTTAATGATTTTGATTATTATAATGTTCCCTAAGGTTTTTGGTTGAGTATACTGTACAAAGAAATTTTATTCAGAGAAACCAAAAAGATTCAATTCATCAAAGCAATAAATTCGTTCTCTCCAAATTTAGCACAAAAATTGATTATATTTATTCAAGAAATTTTATCGCATAATTTCCTTTAAAGTATGCTTTATTCCTTTTTCACAGAAGTTCGTTTCTATGGAAATGAATGAAAGTCGACCAAAATTGCCCCCCGAATTGATGTCCCCTTGCCCAATTAGGAGAAGCCTCACTTATAGAGGTTGCGCTATATTTGAGTCCTATTCCATACAATGTTCCAAATCCATATTACCCAATTTCCTTTAGAAATAATGTCCCGTTGAACTCATGAGCCATATGAGAGTAAGATTAAGCATACAACTTATAGTAATCACACTAGAGAATTCCTGACTAATTCAGGAATCAAATCTAAGAAATATTATCAAACTCAAATCCAAGAGTAAACTTAGTGAATACAAAATACTGGGGAGACCTATGTAATCACACTATGAGGACAAACCTATAGTTTAGTCTTGTTTAATAAACTAATGTCTGTAATAGCTTTGAGAAACTTGGCTATGTTACAAAGTCTCATAATCTGCAATTTTATCTTGCATCCCGGGATAATGTTGAGGTGCCAGAAAATTGGAAAGTTTCTTTAGATTTGCCTTCGTCTCGCCAGTAGCTGCTGTAGAACTTTCTTGATTTTCCAATTCGTCAATTGAATTATACATTGCTTCATTGTAATAAGGATTGTTGTGGATATGAGGATCTTTTGCATCTTTAGACTTTAATGCACCTTGCATTGTGTTCATCTTTCTTATACCAAAAATAAGTAAGCATATGATAACGATTAGTTGAAATACATTGAAGACTAACGAAATACTCATAAGCCCTACTGTTGATAGAGCTGTAGTTTCACTTGATTCAATGTTTCCTTGAGAATTCATATTAGGGCAAGAAAGGTTAAAGATCGATACATTGAGCCCCCCTTTGCAATTATAACTACTTTCTATGGGATTAATGCAAGCATCTCCCATTAATTCGCATTCAATACCTTCCTCACAATGGGTTTCGTTATACAGTTGGTATCCATGCTCACAATAACACTGATATGAACCTATGGAATTTCTACAACCAAACTCACATCCTCCATTCCATTCCTGACACTCATTAACATCATCACAGTCATATCCATTAGTAGTAGCTAGCATATATCCTTCATCACATACACAATGGTATGAACCTTCTGTGTTGACACAGGTATGCTCGCATTCAGTTTCCTCATTACATTCATCGAAGTCTCTACATTCTCCTGAATTGTGCAGTGAATATCCTCTTGGACAACTACAAAGGTAACCATCTTGTGTATTATGACATACTTGATTACTTGGACAGGTTATAGACTTGTTAAAGCATTGATAAGATTCTGTTTGTGAGCAATTTGAATACAACTGTGGATTAGTAATATACTTTAGGAGGAAATTGTTTGGTTCAGAACAAAATCCATTACTTATATTTAACCCATACTGCGAGACAATTGACGTCCATTGTAATCTACAGTCGCAAATGAACGGGTCGTTTAAATATATAGTGCTTAGTGATTTCATTTGCTGCAATACATATGGGTCTAAAGTATGGTAATCATTGTACTGTAAGTTTAAAGACCTTAGAGATTTTGTATGTATCAGTGCTTCAATAGGGAATCCTGGATTCTCATCTAAACTCAGTTTTGTCAGTTTAGTTAAACTTTCGAAAACATTATTTGAGGTAATCCTTAGTCCATTATTTGAAAGATGGAGTCCTAACAGACTTGAGAGTTCACTAAATGTACCATCCTCAATAATGCTTAATTTATTGTTTCTAAAGCTCAGATGCGTTAACGAGTTCAAACCATCCAATGATCCTTTATTTATTCCATTGAAATCCGAGTTATAGAAACTTAGGTAAATCAAGTTTGATAATCCTCTAACGATTGTGTTATCAAATATCCGCGTGGACGAACCTACTATTCCAACGCTAAGATAAGTTAGATATTGTAGATTTGTAAAAGATGGTGTTTCTTTTGAAATACAATAACCCACGAAGATGTCTTTTAGACCTGTGAAGTAATTGAAAAAGTTTTTAGACTCGAGTTGCATATGATAGTTACTATTTACATATATCCTCGTTAATCCAGTATTTTGACTAGATGTAGTTAAACGGATAGTATCTTGATCTTTGTAAATGTAATTGGAAATGGATAAATATTGGATATTTGAGGCTAATTCTATATCAATGATTAGATTCTCGTATACTGTTGATACGTAGTTTTTGATCACAGCTATTGAAACATATCCTGTGTTCTGACCGCTACAGAAGCTTAACAAACTCTTAATATACTGAGTTTGATTATTGGAAATGTAACAATTGAGATTGTCAGTACCATTATTACAATACCCTGCTTCATTACTACAATCTAACATCTCAACCTCAACATAGCAATACAAACATATCACCAAACCTAACAACAGACATATATTACCTCCTTCTTCATAACGAGTAACTATTACTTTTAGTTTTCAGCCACTAACAGAGTTCTTGTATATTTGTCTTCGATGCGTTTGTATTATTTCTTCAGAGATTATTGTATTTATAACCTGAGTATTACCCTCACAACATTGGAGACTAATACCTATCATATATGTAATAATATATACTACCCGTACTTTTGTTACTTATGATTGCTGACTCTTAGCATAGAGTTTAGTATTACACCTGTATCATGTAATCATATTATAGATCTTAGCAATGATCCCAGGGGATTGATTACCATTTGGCTGACTGAAGTCAGAAAGTATACATTACTAAGTGTTCCAATAGACTCTAAACACATTTGATTTTATATACAGTAGAGTCTCCCAAAACGGACACTCCGAAAAGCGGACAACTCCATGCAAGGGACAACCTCATGGCACGGATTGAATTTTCCAAGCATGTAATTACTTTTTAAGCAGTCTCCGAGAAGGTACAATTCTCTACAACGGACAGTAACTATGCCCCCAACGTGTCCGTTATTTGGAGACTCCGCTGTATATATATTGAATAGTGTTCGTAATATTCCTATTTTCGTGCAAAGAATCACCCAATACGAATATTGAAGTAAATTTGGTAAATACATTTGCTTGAATTATAATTAGGTCCAGTCCTAGATATAGTTTTCAACGAACTAGTAATGTATATTACATTGTTAAAATATTTGCCACAAGCACAAAGTTTCCTATTTCTCTTGTATCATAACGGGTAAAGCAGTGGTTTCTTAATAAGTCACCAACCACTATAGCTTCTTAAGCAGAGTTGGGCCGTTTAGGCTTGTTTAACCTATAATGGAAAATCGATTTATATATAGTCAGCTACTGCCATTCCCCCGAGTATAATCATAAACATAATAATCCCTGACTAAATAGGAATACAGAGCTTAAAGGTAGTGAGTATCTTGTATACATTACCGGGGAGGAGTAAATATACACACTATGAGGGTTAACCTATAGTTATAGATAATATCAAATAGAGTCAATGGTAACTGGGATGTCATTTATTGTTCTCGATATCGACAGTATCTTGCTGTCCTATACTTCTCGGATGAGGAAACATATCCTTGGTAGGCATCATGGAATGTTTATAACAATCAGCAGTGATGTTTGTGAGAATATTGCGATCTTTTGCAATAATTCCCATGTTTTTGGTTTCTTGTCCAATTGTCATGACATTCTGCGATCTTCTCTTCTGTCTTGCTATGTAAATGAGTAGAATTCCAATGATAACTGATAGAACACATATTACTTTCGTAGTATTTGTTGTCACTTTTATAGCAACGGTTGTAACATGTCGAGTAGTATCACTCATTTTTGAGCAAGTCAGATTCGTGATTGTAAGGTTGAATCCTCCTTGGCATTTGAAACTATTTTCATGAGAGCCATTACTATCTACTACGTCACATTGTATCTTACTCTCGCAATGAGTTTCATTATGGAGTTGGTGTCCTAGCTCACAATAACACTCAAATGAACCTATAGTATTTCTACATCCAAACTGACATCCTCCATTCCATTCCTGACATTCATTAACATCATCACAGTCGTATCCATTTTTAGCTAGCTTGTATCCTTCTTCACATATACAATTATATGAACCTTTTGTGTTCTCACAGGCATGCTCGCATTCAGTTACCACTTCGCATTCATCTTCATCTACACATTCTCCTGAACTATGTTGCAGATAACCTATAGGACAACCACAAAAGTGACTATCTTGTATATTATGACATACTTCCTTACTGGGACAGGTTATAGACTTGTCGAAGCATTGATAAGATTCTGTTTGTGAGCAATTTGTATACAACTTTGGATTTGTAATATACTTTAGGAGGAAATTGTTTGGTTCAGAACAAAATCCATTATTTATATTTACCCCATATTGAGATACAATTGACGTCCATTGTAAACTACAGTCGCAGATGAACGGATCACTTAAATATATTCTGCTTAGTGATTTCATTTGTTGGAATACATATGGGTCTAGAGTATGATAATCATTGTACTCTATGTTTACATCCCTTAGAGATCTTGTATGTATCAGTGCTTCAATAGGGAATCCAGGATTCTCATCTAATCTTAGGTATGTCAGTTCAGTTAAACCTTCGAAAACATTATTTGATATAATCTTTATTCCATTATTTTGAAGATTGAGTCTTAACAGACTTGAGAGTTCACTGAATGTGCCATCCTCAATAATGCTTAATTTATTGTTTTGGAAGCTCAGAAGCGTTAACGAGTTCAACCCATCCAATGATCCTTTATTTATTCCATTGAAATCCGAGTTATGGAAACTTAGGTAAATTAAGTTTGATAATCCTCTAACGATTGTGTTATCAAATGTACGTAGGGACACACCTACTATTTTAACGCTAAGATAAGTTAGATATTGTAGATTTGTGAAAGATGGTGTTTCTTTTGAAATACAATAACCCACGAAGATAGATTTTAGATCTGTGAAGTAATTGAAAAAGTTCCCAGACTCGAGTTGGATATTATAACTACTACTAACAAATATCCTCGTTAATCCAGTATTTTGACTAGATGTAGTTAAACGGATATAATCTTGATCTTTGAGATTGAAAATTTTCAATCGTTGGATATTTGAGGCTAATTCTATATCAATGATTAGATTCCCGTATACTCTTGATACGTAGTTTTTGTACACAATTATGATATCAAATCCTGTGCTCTGACCGCTACAGTAGCTTAACAAACTCTTAATATACTGAGTTTCATTATTGAAAATGTAACACTCGAGATAGCTTCTGTAATAATCACAAAAACCTGCTTCATTTCTACAATCCGACATCTCAACCTCAACATAACAATACAAACATATCACTAAACATAACAACAAGCATTTATTACCCATTTTCTTCATGACTATTCTGAGATGAGTATTACTGATTGCAATTTACCTTTTTTCTGAAATTTGTAACAATAATTCCAAAACCTTATTTTCATTTCTGCCTGGGTAACTTGATTTTATACTCATTAGCTTGGACAACTATTACTTGATTGTTAGAATATTTCTATAGGAGATGATGTAAATTATTGTGATTTCACACAATATTTATGCCTTCACTAAATTTTTCTATGAATTATACATATACTATAAAGTTGAAACCTGTATAATATATGTATATGAATTATACTAACATTATACAGGTTTCAACTTTATAATATATGTATAATTCATGGTTATTTATTCCCTGTGTGGTAGTGTCATGTGTCCTCCCTAAATTCTGTCCCCCCGGACTAGTGGCACTAGGGCCAAATGTCCCCCGGACTAGTGACACTAGGGCAAGGAGTCCCGCCGACGAATGGCACTAGTGTGGAGTGTCCCCCCGGACCTCTGGCACTAGGGTAAGTAGTCCCCACTTTGGGTCAGATGTCCCTCGGACTACTGACCCTAGTGCCAGAGGTCCGGGGGACATATCACCCTAGTGCCACAAGTCCGGGGGGACAGCTCACCCGGAGGACCACTGCCCCTCTGACACCGGTTATACTAAAGTCGTAACATTTCTTCTCTGAACACATAGATGTTGAAACCTTCAAGGCAAAAAAGTAAATGTTACGTGAAATTTCGTACGATTCTCGCCGTAACAGTATATACCACCCCTACTGCTAGTTATTGTCATCCCATTAATTGTAATATAAAGCAAAGATAGAGCACACAACTAATAATTAATCAAACACGACATTCCCTGACAAATACAGGTATCTAATCTAAGAACTATCATCACACTCAAATACAAGAGTAAACCTAACAAATATACAATACTGGGGAGACCTATGTAATCACACTATGAGGACAAACCTATAGTTTAGTCCTGTTTAATAAACTAATGTCCGTAATAGCTTTGAGAAACTTGGCTATATTACAAAGTCTCATAATCTGCAATTTCATCTTGCATCCCAGGATAATTTTGAGGTGCCAGAAACTTGGGAAGATTCTTTAGATTTGCCTTCGTCTCGCCAGTAACTGCTGTAGAACTTTCTTGATTTTCCAATTCATCAATTGAATTATACATTGCTTCATTGTAATACGGATTGCTGTGGATATGAGGATCATTTGCATCTTTTAGCTTTGAGGCACCTTGCATTGTGTTCATCTTTCTTATAACAAAAACGAGTAAGCATATGATAACGATTAGTTGAAATACATTGAAGACTAACGAAATACTCATTAGCCCTAATGCTGGGATGGCCAACCCAAATTCAGATTTTGTTGACAGGATTGTTGATTGAGATGTAGTTTCGCTAGATAGAATGATTTCTTGAGGATTTACACTCAGACAAGAAAGGTTGAAGATGGATATATTGAATCCCCCTTTACAAGTAAAACTACTTCCCAGGGAAGTATTGTAACTATCTCCCATTAATTCGCATTCTATACTTTCCTCACATTGAGTTTCGTTATAAAGTTTGTGTCCATACTCACAATAACACTGATATGAACCTATGGAATTGCTACAACCAAACTCACATCCTCCATTCCATTCCTGACACTCATTAACATCTTCACAGTCATACCCATTAGTAGCTAGCTCGTATCCTTCTTCACATCCACAATGGTATGAACCTTGTGTGTTGTCACAGGTATGCTCGCATTCAGTTTCCTCATCACATTCATCGAAGTCTCTACATTCTCCTGAATTATGCAGTGAATATCCTCTTGGACAATTACAAAAGTAACCATCTTGTGTATTATGACATACTTGATTACTAGGACAGGTTATCGATTTGTTAAAGCATTGATAAGATTCTGTTTGTGAGCAATTTGAATACAACTGTGTATTAGTTATAGACTTTTGGGAGAAAATGTTTGGTTCAGAACATAATCCATAATATATATATACTCCATATTGCGATACAATTGAGGTCCATTGTAATCTACAGTCGCAGATGAACGGGTCGTTTAAATATATATGGATGCTGCTTGGTGATTTCATTTGCTGGAATACATACGGCTCTAGCGTATGATACTCATTGTACTGTAAGTTCACATACCTTAGAGATCTTGTATGTATCAGTGCTTCAATAGGAAATCCTGGATTCCCATCTAATCTCATTTCTGTCAGTTCATTTAAACCTTCGAAAACATTATTTGAGGTAATCCTTAGTCCATTATTTTGAAGATGGAGTGTTAATAGGCTTGGGAGTTCATCGAATGTTCCATCCTCAATACTACTTAATTTATTGTTTTGGAAGCTCAGAAAAGTTAACGAGTTCAAGCCATCCAATGATCCTGTAGTTATTCCATTGAAATCCGAGTTATAGAAACTTAGGACAACCAAGTTTGATAATCCTCTAACGATTGTGTTATCAAATGTACGCGTGGACGAACCGATTATTCTAGCGAAGAGATAAGTTAGATATTGCAGATTTGTGAAAGATGGTGTTTCTTTTGTAATACAATAACTCGTGTAGATAGACTTTAGACCTGTGAAGTAATTGAAAAAGTTACCAGACTCGAGCTGGATATGATAGTTACTATATATCCTCGTTAATCCAGTATTTTGACTAGATGTAGTTAAACGGATATTGTCTTGATCTCTGGAATAGTAAATGTATAAAAATTGGATATTTGAGGCTAATTCTATATCAATGATTAGATTCCCGTATACTGTTGATAGGTAGTTTTTGTACACATATATTGTAACAAATCCTGTGCTCTGACCGCTACAGTAACTTAACAAACTCTTAATACCCTGAGTTTCATTATTGGTGATGTAGCACCGTAGATAGTTACTATAATAATTACAATATCCTGCTCCAGTAGAACAATCGACAGCTTCAACCACTGCATAATAATACAAATACGTCACCAAACCTAACAATAGGCATATATTACCGATTTTCTTCATGACTATTCCGAGATCAGTGTCACTGATTGCAAATTAACTTTTTTCTGAAATTTGTAACAATAATTCCAAAACCTTATTTGTATTTCTGTCTAGGAAACTTGATTTTATACTCATTAGCTTGGACATATACTATTACTTGATTGTCAGAATATTACTATTAGGAGATGATGTAATTTATTGTAATTTCACTCAACATTTATGTCTTCCCTGAAATTTACTAGGAGATGACGTAATGTTGTTCTTTATCGTGTAATATGAGAAATTCTAATAGATTTGAGATTTAATAGTACAAACTTTTCCCACTTATATTTTACTTTTAGGAGATGACCCAATGATTATTTTATCCATTAATATACGTAATATCTCAAGAATGTAGTATTCTACTATATTTTAGATGTTGATAAAGGAGATGATTAATGTTTTACATTTATTGGACAAGGGGCAGATTGGGGACTTAAAACGGTGCTGAATTGAACACTACACTCATTACATTATGGGAGCTCTCCCTTTGGGGTGTGTAAGCTCTGTCAGAATTTTGACTATTGGTTAAACTAAGAAAATCCCTCAATCTAGGATCTGAATCTGATCCAGTGGTGTAGATAGCGCCAGATAATGCACCTAGTATTTGTTCCGCCACTTGTGCGCAGTCACTTACATTCCTGACTTAATATTCTTCGCGAAAATTGTTTCCTACATTTATTGATGTTTTGAAGCGCATGATACTTAATTCTCACTCACCTGATTTCATTATATTTTATTTATTCTTTCAGCTCCTGAGAATTTATCTCCACCTAGTCTGGAGAGTTCATCATCTACTTCAGTAGTAATACGCTGGGACACCCCGTTATCCCCTAACGGCATAATACATACATACTTCGTAGAAAGACTGTTACCACCAGATGCAGCTATACAAATAGCAACACTTGATGCTAATGATACGCTTATGTATATCGATAGTGATGAGAATGTGCTTACACCATTTCTACTTGTACATTACCGTGTTGTGGCTGTGAATAGTGCTGGGAGTATAGCTAGTTCGTATGCGAATATTACCACTCTTCAAACGCGTAAGTTTACTTATTTTGAGTAAAATGTTTGCGATTATTTGTATGCAATCAAAATTTACGAAATGCCTCAGCTATAACGATTTTGGATTAATTTGACGTTTTTCATTTCTTGAATGTCTTTTGACTGTAGTATATTAGTTCATTGAAAATATTTGCATACATTTTCCCTTCCTATTTATAATTTTACAACTCTTCCAACTTCCTACACAGTGGATTCCCTTTCTCATGCACCATGCGTCACCTTCAGTCATTGCGATTTTTGGGAAAATATTTCTCGTTTGGATTCTAAATTGGCAAAATGTTGTATTTCTTAAAGGTGTGTACAAATGCTCTAGAATTTATATATACAGTATATCATAGTGTCACATAAGTCCCTGCAAGTTCATTGATGGTAATTTTTTAAGAAATGACCCCAGCTGCAATTTTGGTATGTTGACTCTCATTCTCTCAATTTTTCTCACATTTTCTTTCCTAGAACCATCTTCTATAGAAGCACCTACACTAACTCTAATACAACCTACTTCAATACAAATAATATGGTTAGAACCTGCAGTGCCAAACGGTATCATCTCTGAGTATATACTCAAATACGAACCTACTGACCTACCAAACCTGATCATCATAGGATTACATCCAAGCTTGACAGGCTTCACATTACACGATCTATCTCCATATCAGAATTATAGTATTAGTATTACAGCTTGTACGTTTGGTGGTTGTACTGAGAGTGATGTTGTTGTTATCCAAACCGGACAAGTATTGTCATCTGGATTCAGTGAGATTAATGTTGATATTGTTTCATCTACTGAGCTGGTGATATCTTGGCTTGAGCCTACAATGCCTAATGGATTGATTATGTATTATACCCTATTCAGGAGAGAAGATGGTGGAGATTATGTCCAGATAGCTCAAGGTATATACCAATTGTCAGAAAGTTGTGTTGAATGGTATTAATTGCCCAGATTTCATGATATATAGTTCTCGAATTTTCTATTCTTCGAGTACTTATTAATCAAGTTTAGTCTATCCAAAATTTCGGATATTTATCATCATTCTTCATGAAAATTCTTTCAATTTCGTATTTTAAGAATATTTCCATTTTATAGGTCTTTTCCTAAGCTACAATGACAGCTCACTTCTCCCATTCCATGAATATCAATACTCCCTTGATGTAACCAACGGAGCAGGCACCATAACATATGGTAACACAAGTCAAATACGAACACTAGCTGATACACCATTAGCAGGCGTTACACTCAATGCCACTACTACCACAAGCTCTATTATTCTCCTTCAATGGATGACACCAAGTATTGATGTAGTGAGAGGTGAGGTTGTTAATTTTGAAGTTATAGGCAATCAGGTGGGATCTGGACAGTTTGTTATGTCATTCTTCAATGGAACAGATAATATGTTTTCTGTTACTGGACTGAATCCAAGTATTACATATAGATTTCAGGTTTGTTTAACCCATACTTAATCTCGCACAAGCAGCTTCTCTTGCTTGCTTGCGCTGCGCGGCTTGAGAACCTTCTATCTTAATATCATTGGCTAAATAATAATTTCTCGTAAATGCAGTTGGATTTCATTCTAAGGCTTCTCCAAACCTTAGTTCCAAAAATGAGCTTTGGAAATTTTTCATTCCTCATACCTTAGCCGAAAATATTCCTAGTTACCACAAATTTATATCAATTTTTGTTTATAGACATTTCTATACCTTGTTTACTGTTTTGCTAGGTAATTCTCTTCAATGGAGTTGGATACGCCACGAGCAACATTGCTGAGGCTACAACACTAGACGGAGCACCTAAAGGTGTATTCCCTCCTATACTCACTGCCATAAGCTCAACAGCTATTCAAGTTGAATGGGTAGAGCCTGAACAACCTAATGGAGTTATTGTGTCATATAACATCATACTAGATGGTGTATCTGTATATACTGATAATTTTAGTGGAGTGTTTATAGCTATGGGATTGATGCCTTATACAGTATATTCATTTGAGGTTTGTTGGAAGATGTTTGTATTTACAGTGGAGTCTCCCAAAAGGGACACTCCGTAAAGCGGACAACCGCCTACAACGGATAAACCTCGTTGCAGGGATTGAATTCGCCAAGCATGTAATTAATACTTAAGCAGTCTCCGAGGAGCGGACAATTCTCTACAACGGACAGATACCATACCCCAACGTGTCCGTTATTCGGAGACTCCACTGTACATATATTTTGGTTCCGTCATTGAAAAATTATTCCTCAAGTAAAATTTTCAAATATCCAATGTAACTCTTCCCAACCTGGGGTTTATGGATCCCTTGGTGGTCCATGGAGGACAGCAGGGGGTCCACAGGAATGAAAGGATCTGTTGCAGTCTGCGGGAGATGCCCTTAACATGTGTTATAATTGGTATAGGGGGACCACGGGTGAAGAGGTTGGGACCACTAATCGCTTTTTACTTTCGCTTTTCGTAAACATTATCAATATATAATTTATATTAGTTTATTTTTATATAGCTTGTTGCTTGTACTCGATTTGAATGTACTCCAAGTGATTCCTATTCAATTCGTACTCTACAATCTCCTCCCACTGGATTTGATTCTCCTAATGTATCAGATGTACAACATGATTCATTCCTTGCTAATTGGGGTAGGTAATACGTACACAGCTAACCGAAGATTTTGTGAAGTTTCTCAATCTTCTTCGCCTGGGTCCATAATTATACATGTATATTTTGCCAGCACCCACAAATTGCTTATCATAATATCAACCATTTCTAAGTTTTTGTCCCTACTATTATAATCACAGGGGCTACTTTGAGAAACACTTGTTTATTTAACTCTATTTAGCTGCTCCCACTGTCACAAACGGAGATATTACAAGCTATTCTCTCTATCTCCGCTATGTGATACCCTGCTCACAGAGCACAGATCAAGATACATGTGACTATGTAGATTGTCCATTAGGACAGTCAAGTTGTGGATATCAGTGCTATACAGCATCAACACATGTGTGTTGTGAGGATACACTGTACCCTCAAGCTGATAATCACGCATGTTGTGGTGGTACTTATATTGAACGTGTGTCAGTTAGTGATGTGTGTTGTGGAGGTAGTTTCTACGATGTCCAAAGTGATTATGGTTGTTGTGGAGGTGTGTATCAGTTTATAGGACCTGGAGATATCTGCTGTGATGATGGAAATACAGTTAATGTAGGATCAGGTAAGGGAGATCAAATTTGGAGCAATGGATTCACATGATAATCTTGAACACTTTTTTCCAATACTATATACAGTAGAACTCGGAAGACAGGGTCTTTGAATTTTCGTACATATACTATTAGAACGCGTACACCAATTAACAGCCAAAATATTCGTCTTATCGTTATTCGTATCAACTGGATCTATAAATGCAGTATAGTTCGCCGATCAGCTAATCCTATTTGAATTTCCCTTGCGAATACACAAATTTCTATTATGCGAACTGTACTGCACTTTTATCCTTGTAAATCAAATAGTATATTCACTCTATAGGTGATGCTTGTTGCGGTACAACTCCCTACACTGATAACGATAACTTTATGTGCTGTGGAGGTAACGTTGTATCACAGCACATAAATACAATGTGTTGTGGAGAAACAGTTGTATCTAATGTTGATACAGTCTGTTGTAATGGAGTTACTTATTCTAGTAGAGATGGATATGTTTGCTGTGATACGAGTTATGAGCTTGATAATGTAACTCTGTGTTGTGCGGCAAGTAATGGGGTAGAGAGGGTAAGTGTTATTTACAGTATTCCTCGAAACGTGTTAGATGTATTATTTACTGTGACGGCTATACTTTACTAATGCTAACCTAATAAAATCTAAAAATCTCGATAAAATGGGGAAAATCCAATACCAGTCCTTCCATTAAGCGAACTAGGAAATCTCCTAGGGTGGCACTTATTATTATGGGGTAGCCGGCCGGCCAGCGGTATAATCTTTTAATTTAGAAATTTTACTCTTCAATGCTGAAAATTGAGTGAATGGCGGAACAATATCACAGTTGTCTAGGGCGTAATATTTCGCCTGCTTTGTGTTTAGTTTTGAGAATATTTGCTGATTTCTCTATTATTCCTAGGTAATCTCATACGCAAGTCCAGCAAATAAATCTTACGCAGATGAGAAGTGTTGTGACGTCACGGCAATCCCTTCACAATTATCATGTTGTAATAACCGTGGTTATAATTCACAGCTGGAGACATGTTCTGATAGGTCTACATCAACTGGTGCCAACTGTGGTACAGGTGTCACGTGTCCTAATGCACAGTCAAGCACAGCCTATTGTAATCGATGCGATTTTCCATTTTCAACACATACATGCGATAGTATTGACTTATTGAATTCTAATACACAAATTTGTTATCAGACAACTGCGGTTTTCACTGGCCTCAATTTATCATATCGTGTAACAGGGTTGACACCATTCACTAATTATCTAGCATACGTTGGGGTGTCAAATGCAGCAGGAGAGACTATTAGCCCTGAGATTTCTATACTTACTCTTGAATTCACTCCAACTGATATTAACCCACCTATTCTTACAGTGTTATCAGCTACTGCAATACGAATCCAATTGACAGCCCCCACACAACCTAATGGCATTATCATAAGTTATATTGTGTATAGAGATGGCCAAGAAATAGCTACCGTCAATGATAGCACTCAATACACAGATATGAATTTATTGCCCTTCACCACTTTTACTTATATGATATCTGCTTGCACTATTATTGGTTGTACAAGAAGTGACGCAGTTTCTACCAAAACATCTGAAAGTACTCCCGAGTTATTAGATATACCTTTCGCAACTCTAATCACTCCGAATAGCATCGAATTAGCATGGACTAACCCTTTATTTCCTAACGGTATCATTGTTAATTACACAATATACGATTCAGATGGCAACACAATATTTACAGGTTTTGCACTAACAACTACTATTACAGGACTAAATGCATTCACTCAATACACATACACTCTAGAAGCCTGTAACAGCTTTGGATGTGTATCCAGCTCACCGACTACATTCTCTACCTCTGAAATACCTCCTACTACAATCGATCCGCCTATTCTAACGATTATACGATTTGATGAATTAGAGATAAGTTGGTCACCACCCAGTTCACCTAATGGTATAATACAGTATTATTTGCTACGCAAAAATGACGTCATAATATTGAACACTACTAATTTCACGTATATAGACACAGACATATTTGCTAGTACAACCTACAGCTACATAATCGAGGCTTTTAACAATGTAGGTTCTGTCATTAGTGGGGCCGCTACAGTATCTACACCCGATTCGACGCCCTCTGGGTTAGACCCGCCTATTTTGACAGCTGTGAATGCTACAGCTGTTTTCCTCGAATGGATACCACCCACACTTCCTAATGGTGTAATAATACAATACGATTTGTATCAGGATAACGTCAATTTCGTTACATTAACAGATACAACACAGCTCAGCTTTACACGTACCGGGCTAATACCATTTACACAGTATAGTTTCCGTGTATCAGCCTGCACACGTAGTGGCTGTGCTCTCTCTAATGCAGTATTAATTACAACACTAGAAGCACCACCTATTGGAATAGATCCTGTATTTCTATTGGCGTTATCTTCATCTTCAATACGTGTATCATGGAATCCACCAGCTGTTCTCAATGGTATCCTCATAGGTTATGAGCTATTACAAACCACAGCCAATGAACCGCCATTACAAATCCCAGTCCCACCTGAGATCAACATGATAGATATTGACAACCTAAATGCCTTCACACTCTACACATACACTGTGAAAGTACGTAATAGCGCAGGTAGTGTCACAAGTGCTGAAGCATCCGAAAGTACATTAGAAGCATTGCCAATGTTATTCGCTGCATCTACAGTGTCATCTGTTACTGCACGCTCTTTAATATTAAACTGGGATGAGCCTGCTCAACCTAATGGGATAATATTAATATACCACATATACGCACGTATAATTACCACACCCCTTAACCCGATACCAATGAACCGTGACCCTGTGTTGCTGTTAACAGTTAACGGTAGTACAACCTCAACACAGTTACAAGATCTTGAACCTGGATCTAGTTATGAGTTTAGAATAGCAGCTAATAATAGTATAGGTCAGGTTATCACAACTTGGGTACCTGCGACGACAGCTGAAGATAGCCCTGAGCTCTTACAGCTTATTATGTACACAGCTGATCCATCTGGTAGTTCATTAGATTTATCATGGAATGAACCTCTGAAACCGAATGGTGTTATCAGTGAGTATCTGATATATCTTGGAGTAAATCCTATTTTTAGGGGTGTGTCGAATTCGTTTACTTACCGACTTTTGACACCTTTCACTGACTATGAATTATACTTACAAGCTTGTACTTCAGCCGGCTGCACTAATGGTGATTTACAGGTGTTGACAACCGCGGAAATCCCACCAGATAATTTAAATGCTCCCTTCCTTGAGACGTTAGGTTCTTCTTCTATCCGTATAACTTGGCAACTCCCACTCAGTCCGAATGGTAACATAATTAGATTTCTAATACATCGTATGGACCCTGATAACACACTTTCTCAAATACACACTGTATTTAATATAACTCTACGTAACTTCATTGACACAGGCCTGCTACCTTATTCATTCTACAGTTATGCTATCACTGCAGAGAACAGTGTTGGCTTTACACAGAGTGATTTCATTTCAGAGCAAACAGATGAAGGAGTACCTCAAGGTATTGCGGCTCCAAACGTTCAAGCGGTGCTCGCCACTGAAATGCGTATACAGTGGACAACACCCTCCTCACCGAATGGTGTAATAACCAATTATGACGTAATACGTGATGGTAATACTATTGTATCATTGAGTAATGCGTTTGTGTATTTTGATACTAATCTAGACCCGTTCACGGACTACAGCTATCAGATTACTGCATGTAACAGCCGTGGAGGTTGTGTTACAAGTGAGATCACAGTGGAACAGACACTTGAGAGCATTCCCGAGGGCGTAATCGCTCCTAGCCTTACAGCTGTGTCATTCTCTGAGGTAGAGGTTAGATGGGACCCTCCTACGAAACCAAATGGTGTAATACAATCGTATATGCTATCAATTGATGACGTTGATCAATCAAATACAATAACACCCTTCATACACACTCAAACTAACCTATCACCTTACACTATATACCGTATTGCTATAATAGCTTGTACTGCTATAGGTTGTAGTGTAGGTCCTACTTCGAATATTTTGACTTTAGAGTATATCCCTTCTGGACAGCCTGCTCCTGTAGTCAGTGTTACAAGCAGTAAGTCAACTTTGGTAACTTGGCAAGTACCATCTATGCCGAATGGTGTTATAATTGGTTATGACGTAATCAGGAACGGTAGTGTAGTGCTGTTTACTAACAATACTCAGAACAGGCAATTTGCAGATACAAATTTACGGCCGGCTAAAACCTATGTATACTCAATACGTGCGTATACTTCGATAGGGAGAAGTGATCCTAGTCAAAGCACTGTCATAACCACGTCGCCTGATGCACCCGAGTTACTCGACGCGCCTACACTCACTCCGTTGACCTCCACTTCATTCAAGGCAGAATGGTCTGTACCCCAAATACCAAATGGTCTTATAACACGTTATGATCTACTCGTTGAAAATACAGTGGTATTCACTGGGCTACAGTTTGAGTATATTGTCACTGAATTGCAGCCGTTTACAATGTATAACGTTATGATACGTGCATGTACTACTACATGCACAGAGAGTCAGATCGCTACAGTCGTTACTAGCCCTGATACACCTATTGGACAACCTGTGCCGACACTGACTGCACTGCAAGGTCCTGCTGTCCTCACACAATGGGAAGCACCTGATATGCCTAATGGTATTATCACAGAATATAGAGTTTTCCGTAGAGAAGTTTTCAATGTAAATGGACAGACAACTTTTTCAGATGAAATACTAGTTGCAATTGTATACAATCAACTTTTCATTATTGATAATTCCACTGACTTGAAGCTATATACAGATTTTCAATATAAAGTTGTAGCTATTAACACTGTTGGACAGGCAGTTAGTGAATGGGAAACGGTGCGTACAGTAGAGGGAATACCGATGGATGTGGTTCCACCAGAGTTACTTTCAAGCACACATACTTCTATTACACTTTTCATTTTACCTCCAGAAACAACTAATGGTATTATTACCAGTTATATTGTGTACAGAGATGATGTGCAAGTAGCAGAATTGACAGGTAATTACTTATACGTATATCTGGTTTGCTAGGGTTGCCGTGGGTACGGATGTTACAATTCCCATCGCATTCCCACAGAATTTCTGTGGAATTCCCATACCCACGGCAACCCTGGTGTATACCAACACTAGACCGTAGAGATCTCTAACAAACATTTTGTATACGAAATTATAGATTATACAAGATATGTTAATGCTAACTAATTGCTTAAATTTCGTCCAAATGAAATGAAAGATGGCCGTTTGGGCTTTATAAGTGATCGCAATGGATTATACATACGTATCTTGAAGCACCAAAAGTCTAAAATATGAGTTTCGTTTTCTAAAATTGATGACAATGAAACTGGCCTTCTCCTGCACATATATAGCTGTATATTTTATCTATGACCGAAGTTACGAATTCATTTAGATCCTTACAAACTTTATCATAGATATTCTCTTCCATTATTAGGCACGGAGAACACTACCACTATCACAAACCTACTTCCATACACGATCTATTATATAAATGTGACAGCATGTACTGTGGCAGGATGTGCTACTAGTGAGGCAGCTGCACTCAGTACAGGAGAGTATACACCTGAAGGAGTATCTCCGCCAGTTGCTGACATCATTTCTGCTCGGGAAATTGTATTCACATGGGTATTACCTACTAAACCTAATGGAATTCTCACCAGGTAAGTTGTCAAGTATTTACAAAGTGTAGCAACTTTCTAGCATTTTTCTGTTTCTCTGGCACCTCGTTTGTGGAGGTGACACTGTATTGAAAATTGATTTACTTGAATCTTTTAGTTATTCTATCCTTGCACAGTCTGTTTGCCCACAGCCCACACAGCCTCACATCAATCCAGGCAGTTGTCAGTACGGTACTACAACTACTTTCTACACAGGAGCAGGAGATATCCTGTCTGGTACAGCTCAAGGATTGACTCCTTATGCTACATACCAATTCTTCTTGGTTGCAGCTAATAGTCATTCAGCACAACAATCTCCTCCTTCTAGATTCTATACTACTGATTCTGCAGGTAAACTACATACCCGAATTTCTTATAAATGGAAAATTACCTTTTTGTATCGATAATCGAAGGATCTGTGTTTTCACATATTTTACCATTCCCATAATATCTTATCATCTAATTTGTAATCATTTGCTATAAATTCTTCGTACACTAGTCTCTCACAGCCTTTAATCCAATGAGGATACTCATTTCAAATTATATTCTCAATTTCATGAGGCTATATTATTGTCTGTCCCTGATACAGAGATTGTGTTTGTTATCTCTTAACTACTGGCGGACTATATTTTAGTTTGTGTTCTGTTAGTTTAACAATTTTGTTTGAATAGACTCACCTGACTATTGTAATTGCAATTGTAATGGATTATCCAAGTAACGACTCCGCTCCGCTTGCTTGTGCTCCGCGGCTTTCGAACATTCTTAGGAACTTGACACTTTATACCTCGATTATCGTTTTCATAAGAACAATAACAAATTACATATGAAAACTTGAAAGTTCGGGGTTAGCGTACTCGATTACGCCAATATAACGGTTGAACACTTTCTGGAACTTTTAATATTTGTGTATTTGATACACATAACAACAACAACAAATTGAATCTTCATAATACGTTTGTACAATATCATATTCGGAATCAGTGTTCTTGGGCTATTATGAAATTTGTTTGCTGTAATTGTAAAGTAATTGCGGGTTGAATCTTAGGGAAGAATTTGTAATTGTGACGTCATTACAGTAGACTCCTCTTAATAGGGTCACATCGGGACCAGGCCATTTTGACCATATTAAGCGTAGAGAAAGGTATTGACCCGATTAACGGGAATCAATTGAGACCATTGGTATGTTTCTATTTCTGTCTTTTGTGACCCGATTAACCAGGTTAACCGGTGTCCTAGTAGATTCTACTGTCATCAACATTCTATTACAATTACCCCTCGCTTACCTCCCAATACTTAATTATATTCTGAAAATTATCTAGAACCTGAGGTAAGAGACACACTGAGTGTACGCAGGCTCTGTAACACAGTGACAATTGATTGGTCTAATGTTTTCCATCTCAACGGATTACTGAAGAACTTTGAATTCCTTGTCGATAGACAGGTTTTAGATTCTACTATTGCTACAACAAAGACAGTAGAAGATCTTATTTATTCAACTTGTGAGTAATCAGCTACTCAACAGGATTACACGTTTATTCTTAATTAATATTTCATTTAGCTTACGAGTTCAAAGTGAAGGCTGTTACCAGTGTAGGGAGTGTAGAGCAAGCGAACTTTGTTCTAATAGAGACAGCACCTCATTGTGTTGGTAAGTGATCAATTGATTAGCACCAAAATCTGAAAATATTGAAAATGTAATCGAAAATGTCTATAATTTTGTTTTTTGATATTTTGATATTGTTTCGATATACAGAGCTTATGGTGCTACAAAGAGCGGGACCTGGAGCACACTCCATTCATGATTCAGGAGCAGCGCTCCATTTTTGAAGGAGTGCACACACTGCAGCGCACGTACACTCCAAAATATGTCATTACCAAACCCTGATCGCTACATAACCAAAATTTATGAAACACTGATATAATGTAGACGTTATATATTTTTTCTCATTCAGATCCTTCACTGACAACACCAAGCTTAACTCTTAATGTAACAACAACGCCAACTACACCAGTATCTGTTACCTCACTTGTTGCTATCATAATAATAATTGTAGTGATCATATTCTTGGCAGGTCAGTTTAGAAATGTTATACAGTTAATTTGGTGTGCATTCTTTCACATACAGTTTGCCCAAAATGAGTGGAATTCTCGAAACACTTTTCAATCCACTAATTCGTATTATCTGGATTAGAATCTTTAATTTCAACTATTTTCAAAAGTGTAATGTTTTATTGCCAAAAGGTATGAAAAATTCTCATTTTCGGAAATTCTAGACCCCAGGTACACATCTATACTCTACAATATACCTGTATTCACATTTTCATGTTAATTGGAGTGTTAGATTTCACAGGATCAAACACACGGAGGGATGGATATTACATTCCGTCAATATAATAGACCATCTTTCTTAAAAGTTTAACAGGGCAGCTCCTACCTATCCACCCTTTCATCTGAAAATTTTCCATAACTAAGTACTCGTGATAACTTATCAACGAATCATTAACTACTCACGGCCTTGAAGCCGGGCAACTAAGTTCGCCTCAGAACTCGCTTCCTACACCCCTGTTACTTTATCGCCATGTTTTTCTTTTAGTTCTGTTCCTGTGTCTGTTCGTATTCTGTATTGTGATACTCTCTTCAAGGAAGGAAAGAGAGAAGTACAGAACACAGTCACACACTCCACTATTAGCTGCTACCAATGGTAGGCTTGATGATCCACTCTCTGACCTTACACTACAGGAGTCTTTAATGCTTGTAAGTTTACGCGCAACTAGGTGCTATTTTGGTGAGCACGTGCCCACCCGGTTTGACTCCATTACAACATAGGGTATAGGCCGGGTTGGCATGACGTCATCTTTTCCCACCCAGACTCATGGGCCTACTTTGCGCTTATGCTATCCAGCGAAAACAGCTCCTGGTTTTGACCAAATTTGGATTTTAGTTAGGTCTAGATATCTCAACTTGTCCTGTCTTAATTTTTCAATTCCACAAATACATTCTATGTTACAGGAACAGGAACGTTTGGAGAGTATCTGGCAAACCCGCGGCTGCCCGAGGCACAAAATCAAAACCTTGTCCAATAACCTATTTTCCAACCCCTAGGACCGCTACTGGGTAAGGAAGCTCATGGGGTATAGTCACTTCGTAAGGATGCTATCTGGAAGTGCATGCAATTTTTGATAAGATCGGGCCGATTCTAGAAATGTGGTGAGCAAAGCAATGGCATAACTGGCATTGAGGCAAAGAGGCCAGTTACCGCCTCACTTTATCGATCGTCGCCTCATCTCGCAATTGTAATAGCCATTAAATTGAGATTCTACTGTATTCAAAAACCTCCGGTTTATTACGATCATAGCAAAGGAAGAGTATTTAAGCGGGCCATTCTAGCTAAAAATTTTGTTCGTAGATTCAGAATTTTGATATTAATTTGTGTGTAGGAGAACCGTTCTAATACGTTAGACTTCTCATCTCGCTCCAAACAAGCTTCTATTGCTAACTCTAGCTTATCATATGGGAATTCTATAAGGACTCCTCCTAGTGCTAGATACTCCCCTCGTCTTACTCAGGTTAGTTATATTAATAGCTGTACAAAGAACTATCAGGCTTGAGCATAGCTAAGCTAGCGAAACTTCCGTCAATTAGTATAGTTCTTATTATTCAATATTACCAACTATTTGTGAATTTCATAAGAATATAGCCTTCTCTTTAAATATATATATACACTCTAGCTTAATGCTTCAAAAGTGATGCAATCCTCTGATGTAGACTTTTCACAAGATGAATCTGGATTTAGAGACACTAGATTATAATTAAACCTTATTCACTAACTTCATATATGTAATAATTCTATTTTAATCTTTAAAATATTTATTTCTACATTTTATCTGTTATTTAACTTACAAAACATATTTGTATTGAAATATATTCAACATTATATTTATGAAAAATTCATTTCAATTTTTTATATATCATACGGTTCCCAACTTGGGGTCCACTGAGAAGAGCAGGGGCCATATGATGTATTGCAGTCTATGGGAGGCAGGGGTTTATTCAGGAATTTCTGGCTGACACCATTCTTGCCCCCTTGGGGAGAAACTTTTGGGCGGGAACATAGTATCCTATACAAATTTTAGTCTCATAGTCGGCAATTTTTGTCCTTCATGGATGCTGAACTGACACTTAGGTGCCTGTCCTGACTCAAGAACGAAGCAACTTTCACTATTTGAGGGGGCTGTAGCTCATAGGCATGCAAAGTATCTGTTCTTTGAACCAGATTCCCTTCCGGATTCTGAGATCACTTAGTGGGGTGGAGTGAGTGATTTTGGGGGACATGCCCTCTGAAAACAATTCAACGTAGATAGCTGTATGCAGATTTAACAATATAATAATATATATAAGGATCATAAACGAGTAATAGAGGTATAATGAAGAGCTCTTGAAGGCTAACATTGGATATACCCATGAGTATTTAACCGCTTCAGAAGTTTTCCTAAGTATCGCGCAATTTTTAATTGCAAATAGAATTTCTCTACAAATCTACTTCTCTTTTCAAAGAAACTTTACTATTCCCGAAATCTATAGGCCAGGGGTTTATACATAAATTTCTGGACCGGCACTTTTTCTTACCCTGGTTCTCCAGGGATGGCACTTTTCTGGACGGTGACATATTGATCCTGACTAATTTGAGTCTCATGACCGGCACTTTTGTCCTATATTGTCGCTGAACTGGCACTTTTAGGTGCCAGCCAAGCATCTAGATCAGGGGTTCCCAACCTTTTGTAGCCCATGTCCTACTATGCAAAAAGGATATTCACCGCGTACCTCCATTGTAAATTCCAACTTTCATTACCATTATATATTGACTGAAAATATACTAATTAGGCTTCTTTGGTAAAAGTTATATGAATTCATTCGCTATTTCAAAGGTCTATTACTCAATTGTGTGTAATAGAAAAGTAATTAAATCATTACGCCTAAGTTCATATTCTACGTCATATAATATTATTATTGCAAATCTTCTGTCAAATTACATGTATCATAATTACAAATTTGAAAATAATATTCGTAAATGGCTCAAACTTCTCGCGTACTCCTTGAAATAGTCCTGGCGTACCCAAGGGTACGCGTGCCACAGGTTGGGAACCCCTTACCTAGATAAACCCCTGGTATAGACCCTATACTTCTAATTATAAGAGAACAGTACCATTATCAACTTTGATAATAATTAATATGGTATTGTGTAATATTTGTGGCCAGAAATCTGTATCTTCTCCTATACTAATAATACTATATGTAATACTAAATACATTTTCAAATGGTATGAACAAGAAATCTGGAAAAAATATATAATTTGAGCAGCCAAATATCCTCCTTTCTAATACAAAACTGATTATTTCCCCAATTTCTGTGTAGTAACGAATATTACACAAGGTATACTATTATACATATATATATATATATATATTCAATAGAATTAAGTTTCATGAATTACACTAATGGGTATCAACAATCTAAATTTGAATTACTGGATCGTTAAGTTATCAATATCTTCAATAATCACCTTACTTGTATGTATTTTCTATACAATATGGACAGTAAAAGTTGTACAACATCTAATTCAATCAATAAATTCGTATAAAATGAATAAAAAAGAGGATTTTCGTGATCATCGTGAACAAGATAGAATTATATATAACCTCGAAACGCACATAGTGAAGGATGTAATTTTAATATTTCTATGTTGTGCGGAAGTTTGTGAGGTTGTTGTTGTGTTAATTAGTGGGATTAGAACATCAATATGGATGCGATTTACGGTCACAAGTACACCAATTCTAACACCGGCTGATTGTCAATTCGACAAATTCTTGAAGAATAATTTTTCTACTGAAATATTTCTCGGAACTTACAACAGATTTTATGGAATATTAATATATTCATGTATATCTATTGGAGCAATTCTATTTCTTCTATTACTTTCATTCCTTACAGAGTATCTTGCAAACAGATACTACATACACAGATATTACAAATCCTGTATCAAATATCTATTCCTATTTACTTCTCAATTCACAGTTGTATTGATATTGACGAATATACAAATTTATATTTTGCAATTTATCATCGCTCCATTAATGGTAATGCTTGACTGGTGTGTTTTAGTGAGAAACTGTAGAAAACTACGTCACGTTCTTGCGTCAAATGTTAGAGATTTAGACTTACATTACACAAATCGAAATCTCTATAGAGAACAATCTCAACTCTTACAAACATACAATTATTTCATGCCTATCCTATTAACTGCGTTGTTTCTTGGTGTGTTTACCCTCATTTTCCATAATTACATGGTCATTGTATTTACATTCATTTCATATTCCTGCATACCTATCAACAGTGTGGCAAATGTCAATGTCATTCCGATACAAGATACTCAATTATATGTAACTGTGGATGCTATTTTAGAATTTGGAACTCTTGTGTTGGTATCTGTCCATTTTCTTCTTCTGGGATTACCTTTGTATGCTATTTCTACACAAATGTTTATTTCAGCTTGTATTAAGAGGTTTAGCAGGAAGAAACAGAAAACAAGTTTTAATGTTACAGATTTCCCACAATTACTAGAAAGGCATAGATTACACATGTATAAATGAATACAAAGAACACACAGATTTTGATTGACAGATAATATACACCCATTTGGTAAAATATTGTGCCTGCCTTGTTTGAGTATATATATATATATAGTATTTAGACTTTAAAGTGTAGATAAAATACTTGTATTTGTAATTGCCTAACAAAATGTAGATGTAATTATAATGGAATTAAGGTAGATGTGATTATAGAGCTTGGCTGAATAATGTACAGTAAATAAAACATAAATATGCACACATTTAATCGCATCTAAGGTGCTTAAAACAATTCAATCAAGTTCCTAAATATTTCAAAAGTACCTACGCATTGGTAAATTACTCCGGTTAATCAATCCAACACCTTTATTCCGCTTAATCGGGTGAAAATGGCCTGTGACCCTATTAAGCGTAGTACTGTATATCCAACAAGGGCTAACTCATACACAAGTATCATAGGTGGAAACATTTCCAAAACAGGCATGGCGAAACCCATCCATGTATAATTCAACTTGTCTTGTGTGTAGAGTTTGGACCAATCTTCTATACGTAGGTACTTTTGAAATACTTAGGAACTTGATTGAATTGTTTTTAAGCATCTCAGATGCGATTAAATGTGTGCATATTTATGTTTTATTTACTGTACATTATTCAGCCAACCTCTATAATCACATCTACCTTAATTCCATTATAATTACATTTACATTTTGTTAGGCAATTACAAACGTTAGATTACAGCAATTACACACACAAGTACTTTATCTACACTTAGAAGTCTAAATACAATATAAATATATCCCAAACAGAGCATGCACAATATTTTACAAAATGGGTGTATATTATCTGTCAATCAAAATCTGTGTATTCTCTGTATTCATTTATACATGTGTAATCTATGCCTTTCTAGTAATTGTGGGAAATCTGTAACATTAAATCTTGTTTTCTGTTTCTTCCTGCTAAACCTCTTAATACAAGCTGAAATACACATTTGTGTAGAAATAGCATACAAAGGTAATCCCAGAAGAAGAAAATGGACAGATACCAAAACAAGGGTTCCAAAATCTAAAATAGCAGTTACAGTTCCACATAATTGAGTATCTTGTATCGGAATGGCATTCACATTTGCTACACCGTTGTTAGGAATGCAGGAATATGAAATGAATGTAAATACAATGAACATGTACTGATGGAAAACGAGGGTTAGCACACCAAAAAACAACGCAGTTAATAGGATAGGCATGAAATAATTGTATGTTTGTAAGAGTTGAGATTGTTCTCTATAGAGATGTCGATTTGTGTAATGTAAGTCTAAATCTCTAACATTTGACGCAAGAACGTGACGTAGTTTTCTACAGTTTCTCACTAAAACACACCAGTCAAGCATTACCATTAATGGAGCGATGATAAATTGCAAAATCCAAATTTCTAAATTAGTCAATATCAACAAAACTGTGAATTGTAAAGTAAATAACAATAGATATTTGATAGTGGATTTGCAATATCTGTGTATGTAGTATCTTTTTGCAAGATACTCTGTAAGGAATGAAAGTAATAGAAGAAATATAATTGCTCCAATAGATATAAATGAATATATTAATATTCCATAAAATCTGTCATTCACAGTTCCGTAAGTTATATCAATTGAAAAAATGTTCTTGAAAAACCTGCCCAATTGACAATCAGTCGGTGTTAGTATTGGTTCACTTTTGCCCTTATATCGCATCCATATTGATGTTTTTATCCCGCTAATTAATACAACAATAACCTCACAAACTTCCGCACAACATAGAAATATTAAAATTACATCCTTCACTATGTGCGTTTCGAGGTTATATATAATTCTATCTTGTTCACGACGATCACGAAAATCCTCTTTTTTATTCATTTTATACGAATTTATTGATTGAATTAGATGTTGTACAACTTTTACTGTCCATATTGTATAGAAAATACATACAAGTAAGGTGAGTATTGAAGATGTGGATAACTTAACGATCCAGTAATTCAAATTTAGATTGTTGATACCCATTTGTGTAATTCATGAAACTAAATTCTATTGAATATATATATGTATATGCATGTATTACGTTGCCTTGTTTTTACATAGTAATTAGGGGAAATATTCAGTATATAAGCAATATTTGGTTACATGCTTACTATTTCCATTAGTTATAACTCATAAACATCATAAAAATGACTCTATTACATCAGTAGTATTAGCATAGGATAATATAGGAAAATTTCCCGCTAAAAGATATTACACAATACGAGCAATAATAACTTAATTTGACCACTTTTATTCCTTGGTTGACAATTTTAAGCTAAGTTCTGCCAAGATCTCCTTTTTTTCAGCCAGAGGGAGGCTTCGTTCTCTTTCTTGAAATGTATTTCGGAAAAATTAGTTACATAGTGTTGGCAAGTATCAAAAATGATTGTATGACTTGTAAGAACATTATACATGAAACTCTACAGTTCATGATTCCTCCCCGAAATTCCATTTTCACTTTCCCAATCTTGGGCTCTTAATGCTCAAAAATGTATTCTTACATCATGTATTACATACTTACCAATCTGAGTGTAGAAAAATGCGAGACGGAAGATACATATTCAACAGGATATCGCAATTTCTATTATACTTGACTACAAAACAGAGGGACAATGAAGGTTTTGGCAAGTTTTGGTGTGACATTAGCCTCATTGACCCTCAACAGATGTCCAAAAAATCGGGACAGTTAGCATGTATAGTATTGCATTTGTTATAGAATAAACCAAAAAGAATTTACTTAACAATAGGGTATAAATGATCAGATTATTACAAAAATATTCAACAAATTATATGAAAATATACTCCAACATCAACATTTCGTATAGACACAGCCAGCATCTTCCTTATATATGAAAAACATCAACAAACAGCTTAAAGTTATCGATAATAGTTCAACAAAACCAAAACATATCCCTACAGTACCAATTTCTGTATAATGTTTAGTGATCAAATCTTCAATCTTTGATTTACAACCGTAGTTAATTACCCCAGGGCCAATCTGATAGCATTGGTCAAAACTGCTTTGAGTAAAAGCACAACAACTTTTGACTAATCGCCCATAAGCACCAAATTCTGTAGTCGAATAATCTTCAGGACCATTATAGCCACAGCAAGTAAAATATGTTTGTAAACGATCCAATGCTAATTCGTATTTATAATCCTCCGTTTGTGTTGATAATCCATTTTGTAACATCTCGAGGTAGACATCTTCAAAATTATCCACCAAATCATCACGTATACTGAATACTACCATAGCCCCTATGAATTCAAATACAACCAAAATTATCATTAGAAACAAAAATACAGTGTGTGACCCATAGGCAGTCTGCTTACAGATATCTCTTGAACTATAGAATGTTGCGCAAGCGGCGAATGTTCCTATCCATGAAGAAATCAGCCAAAGTACACCGCAGAAAGCTATTAACCCGATCGCGTTTGTTAGGTAATACAAACGTCCATCTAAATCTTGTATGACTTGAAGGGAACTTATTGCTGTGACTGATATAGAGATGGTGACAATCGCGAAAATAACCGAAAAACAATTTGCAACAATTAAGAAAACTGCGATTATATTCTTCGCTAAAGTGACTTGGGTATAAATACATGTTTTTGGATATTTTGTGATATTATTACGTTTATTTATATAATTTCGTTATTTTTGTAAAGTTCAACACATGTTAGAACACAAATCATCAGTTAAACCATATGAAATTCTTTGGATTATACATGAATTTGTTTAATGTTTGAAGCCAAATTATGGCTTAATTATGAATTGCTTCTTAACATTGTGCTTGCTTTATCTGTAATACAATCTGAATATAGATTAGACAAATGCTTAGTTATATGGTATCAAAGTCTGACATTATGATGTTTAATGTTTGTTCTATGTTTTCTGTAATAAAATTAGGAAATTAAATATCGAGCAAATCATAGGTAAGTGAAAAGGGATACAAGAACCCCCTCTTCTTATGTGCTGCAAAGCATGGAAAATGGCTAATTCCAGGTGATGCTGACGTATATAGAAGTTTATGTTGGCATGGTAAGGATTGGTGTACCAAGACATTCTATTGGGTTATTTCCCGTTGAATAATGCGATAGTCAAACAATAAATATCGCTCTTCAAATTACTACTAATATTTGGTGTTTAGGCAGTAATATTATATGATAAAATTCTATTTCATTATTGTATATTAGGCATTATTACCAAAAATTAAATGGTTAGTATTATTCTCGCTAGTTGAATCTATATAATTGAATAAAAATAACCCATAATGGATTATTGACCTGTTAGCAGACTACATCAATACTTTCTATACTATTACTTTGTATAGTAGTATGGCAGAAAAGTTGGAGGACACAGAAGGGAGATTCTGGAAAGAGGACTTAGTCTACGTGAGGGCAGAAGATGATAGCTATAGAGGCTGGAGATTAGATTTGTTGATAGAGAAGCTATCCAGCAGGATAGAAGAGAAATTATTGATGTGTACTTTTTGTAAAGGTTTATTGAGAGAAGCTTGTATTTGTCAAGAAGAATTCAAATGTAGAGTTTGCACTCCTGAAGGTGTACCATGGCAACCTGTTAAAGTCAATCGTGAAATTGTCAACGAGAAAATGGTAATATATTTGTTGTTACTTTCTGTCGTATGTATTTACAAATATATCATCTATGTAACTTCCACATACGGAACGCCGAAAATGGCCGTTTTTCCAGTTTCGAGCAAATTCTCAGTTTGTAAGATGTTCATTTGTATGGGACTAGAAATTCGTTCTACATGTTTTTACTCCGCAGTCCGTGTTACCTGGTTTCACTATATTTATCTATAGATTTGTTGCCCTCTAAAAGTGAATGGATGCGATTGGAGCAACACAGTTAGTACAGTACTACACCACCTAGAGGACTGTGAATTCTTCCCTGTTGTATGTCCGCTGGGGTGTGCGGTTCTAGAAGGAAAGAGGAAGGGGGAAGTTGTTAAGATAGAGAGGAGACATATTTCAGAACATATGATAAGCTCATGTCCCTTGAGGAAACTCATTTGTGAATTCTGTGACAATAAAGTGGAGGCTTGTCTGATGAATCCTCATCTAGAGGTCTGTGAGGACTTTCCAGTTCTATGTCCTAATGGATGCGTTACAAATGGAAAGGAAGGGATGAGGAGGAGAGATATTCCTGCTCATTTATCAAACGAGTGTCCTCTACAGATAATACAGTGTATTTATTGGAATAATGGATGTAGAGAGGAGATGGAAAGGAGAGAGTTGAAACATCATGAGAAAGAATCCTTACACATTCACTTCAGGTTATCAATGATAGATATGCAAGACAAATTGGATACAGCAATTTCTCAATTAACTAAAGCGACTGAAAGAATATCAATTCTAGAAGAACAAAATCAAGAACTATCCACAGAAATTTCCAAAGGAGAGTTAGAATGGAAGATTGGAAATGTTAAAATGAAAATACTTAGCCAAGAAGAAAGTTACAGTGATCCATTCTATGTAGGTTTATACAAGTGTCAGGGGTGTATTGTATGGAATCATGATAACGCAGGTAAAGTAGGTTGTTTCATTAATATTATGAAAGGGCATTATGATCATATGCTACACTGGCCAATCAAATACAAATGGACGTTTGTTCTTCTCAATCAGATTAATAATGAAGATAATTTTATTTATTCCAATGAAGTTACTAAGAATGATTTGGCTGAATATCCAGAGTGTTTCCAGAGACCTGTTGACCTGGGGAATAGATGTTTTGGAACTCAAACATTCATTTCAAACACTGAAATACTAGAAGAGAAATATTGTAAAGAACACAACACAACTCTTCAAATTTCAGTCACGCAATTATCAATATTCTGAGTTTGTTGGTTTACTATACATTTCCACCTTGATTTCCAATTTTTGTTATATATATATATGGGAATTAAACATATTTATCCCGCTCGTGGCCAAAATTCTATCTAATGGGTACTGATTAGCCGTAGAAAACATAAAGTTCACTATACACGGTGGTATGAAAGTATAATTTCATGCACAACATTGCAAGAAATGATCAAATAGAGCATGCTCTATTAGCATGCAAGTCAGGAAATCTGATATTTGTTTATGGAAGTCTAATATCTGACGTATATAGAGGTTTATGTTGGTATGGAAAGGTTTGGTTATTTCCCGTTGAATACTGCGATGGTCAAACAATCAATATCGCTCTTCAAATTACTACTAATATCTGCTGTTTAGGTCGTATTATTTATGATAAATTCTATTCCAGTATTGTATCTTAGGCTAGATCATGTTACCAACAATTACGGTTTGTTTGTCAGTTTAGACAATGGGAAAGTTGGGATTATCTTTGTATGAGATTCAATTTATTCAAATTCACTAATGATTAATGACTAAAGCTACAAAATATGTTGCAGTTGTTGCGTGCAATCAAATTGCATCGTACTGTGTATGGTGAGATTTTCATATTTGTATGGCAATAGAGCTTGTTTTACTTGATCATTTCCTGCAATGCTGCATGAAAATATATTTCCATTGCATTGTGTAGGTTTTCGATGGATAATCAGTGTTCTTTAGGCAGAACTTAGGTCAAAAGCGGTAAAATATGTTTAATTCCAATGAAAATATAATAACAATAAATAACAGTTGGAACTTGGAAATATATAGTAAACTAACAAAGTCAGAATTTTAATAGTTGCTCGACTGAAATTTGAAGAGTTATGTTGTTTTCTTTACAATATTTCTCTTCTAATATTTCAGTGTTTGAAATGAATGTAGGACATCCAAAACATCTATTCCACAGGTCAACAGGTCTCTTGAAACACTCTGGATATTTATCCAAATCATTCTTAGTAACTTCATTGGAATAAACAAAATTATCTTCATTATTAATCTGATGGAAAACGTGTAACAGTGTTGTAAATTTGCTCTCAAAATTTTCAGATATTTGCGAGCACATTCTTTGCATGCCAACGAAGTTACATCGTGTATAGACAGTGTGGTAGGCTTTAGATTTCTATTTGTTAGAGATTTTACTGTTAGAATGGTTAGTACGAATTGTAATATTCTCGCAAGTGATTCCATATTAGTTGATACGGTTTCCTTACAAATTAATAAAAATAACCCATTAGCTGATTGTCCTCTTAGCTGACTATATCAATACTTTCTATGCTATATTATTTTTACAAATTGTAGTATGGCAGAAGAGTTGGAGGACACAGAAGAGAGATTCTGGAAAGAGGACTTAGTCTACGTGAAGACAGAAGATGATAGCTATAGAGGCTGGAGATTAGAATTGTTGAAGGAGAAGTTATCCAGCAGGGTAGAAGAGAAATTATTGATGTGTACTTTTTGTAAAGGTTTATTGAGAGAAGCTTGTATTTGTCAAGAAGAATTCAAATGTAGAATTTGCATTCCTAGAGGTGCACCATGGCAACCTGTTAAAGTCAATCGTGAAATTGTCAACGAGAAAATGGTAATTTAATTGTCAATGGTTACGACGTATAACTGTTGTTTGTTCCTTAATTGACCTATTTAGGAAATAATGATTTATTCGAATATTCGATATATCAAATATTCATAATTCATGATGCCTGAATGAATTATTCTACAATTTTTGGGAAATATTATGTGGGTAGCACCTAAATGAGTTTTCACTTTCAAGAAAATCTTTTCAATATTGTGAGAATATGAAATTTTTGGACATAGTGCATGTTATTTGGTTTGCGCTGTGCAGATACGAATAATTTGTGTGCTACATACTCTTTTGTATACTTCCACGATTCATGACCATTTTTCAACTTAAGAATGCTTTTTTCTAAAGTATATGCCATTCTACATGTTTAATGTTTTCCAGCTCGTTGCAAGGGCCAAACTAAGAGATAATAATCATAAACCCTGATGTATCTATTGTGTATTACGAATTGGGCATGAAAAGGGGGCAAAAGTCCTCCCATAGACATAACATTGAAGTTCGGGCCATATACCCAATTGTTTTTTGAAGAAGGACTATTGCCTAAGACCTATAAATTGCTATATATGCTAACAATATGTAGTTCTAATTTTCTAGACCACAATTAGGCCCGAGTACCTCCCCAATAAGAAGGTATTAACGTTTGATGTGGGGTCCGGCAAAAATAGGCTAAAAACCGGAGTCCGCAGGGCTTAGGGTGTGATATCATGAGAAATATTCGTTCATTCATTCCAAATGTGGTCTAGATATCAGGCAAAACATTGTATAAATACTTCCCATAAATTTTCAGAGCTTAAGGACTATTCATACTTCTATGAAAATTAGTGCTGTGGCGAAAAACATCGTTTTGAGATAATTGAAGTTATGTTTGAACCTATTTACAACATTATTATTCATAGATTCGTTGCCCTCTAAAAGGGAGTGGATGCGATTGGAGTTACACAGTTAAAACAGTACTACACCATCTAGATGAATGTAAGTTCCTTTCTGTTGTATGCCCGCTGGGGTGTGCGGTTCTAGAAGGAGAGAGGAAGGGGAAAGTTGTTAAAATAGAGAGGAGACATATTCTAGAACATCAGATAGACTCGTGTCCATTGAGAAAAATCATTTGTGAATTCTGTAACGATAAAGTGGAGGCTTGTTGGATGAATCCTCATCTAGAGGTCTGTGAGGACTTTCCAGTTCCATGTCCTAATGGATGCGGTACAAATGGAAAGGAAGGGATGAAGAGGAGAGATATTCCTGCTCATTTATCAAACGAGTGTCCTCTACAGATAATACAGTGTATTTATTGGAATAATGGATGTAGAGAGGAGATGGAAAGAAGAGAGTTGAAACATCACGAGAAAGAATCCTTACACATTCACTTCAGGTTATCAATGATAGATATGCAAGACAAATTGGATACAGCAATTTCTCAATTAGCTAAAGCGACTGAAAGAATATCAACTCTAGAAGAACAAAATCAAGAACTATCTACAAAAGTTTCTATAGGAGAGTTTGAATGGAAGATTGGAAATGTTAAAATGAAAATACTTCGCAAAGAAACAAGTTACAGTGATCCATTCTATGTAGGCCTATACAAGTGTCAGGGGCGTATTGTATGGGATTTTGCTAACACAGGTAAAGTAGGTTGTTTCATTCTAATTATGAAGGGGAATTATGATCATATGTTACACTGGCCTATCAAATACAAATGGACGTTTGTTCTTCTCAATCAGATTAATAATGAAGATAATTTTGTTTATTCCGATGAAGTTACTAAGAAAGATTTGGATAAATATCCAAATAGTTTCAAGAGACCTGCTAAGCTGAGGAATGGAGGTTTTGGAACTCGTACATTCATTTCAAACACTGGAATATTAGAAGAGAAATATTATAGAGAGCACAACATAACTCTTCAAATTACAGTCAAGCAATTATCAATATTCTGAGTTTGTTAGTTTACTATACATTTCCCCCACATTTTCCAATTTTTGTTATATATATATGGGAATTAAACATATTTATACCCCTAATGGCCAAAGTTCTACCTAATGGACACTGATTAGCCGTTGAAAACCTAAAGTTCACTATACACAATGTTATGAAAAGTATAATTTCATGCAACATTGCAGGAAAATGATCAAATAGGACATTTTCTATTGCTATGCAATTATGGAAATCTCACCATACACATGATGCAACATACTTGCCTAGTGTATGTTGACTTTAGTTGTTAATCATTAGTAAATTAGAATAAATGTAATCTCATCCAAAGATACTCCCAACTTTCCCATTGTGTATATTAACTGACAAACAAACTGATAGAGAGAAATATTAATTTCGATATACTTTAACCAACAACAAAGATAATTATTAATTGTTAGTAATAATGCCTAAGATACAATACTGAAATACTGGAATAGATTACTACGGCCTACACAGCAGATATTAGTAGTAATTTGAAGAGCGCTATTGATTTGTTGAGCAGTATTTAATGGGCAACAAGCCAATAGAAGTTCCTGGAATGCCGACCCTTTAAATACCAGCATAACCTAGTATATACGTCACCTTTTCCTGGTACTAGCCAACCTCCGTGCCTGGCTACACAAAGGAACCATGGGTTTTTGTAATTCTTTTGGTATCCACCAAAGATGGTACAACGACTTCTGTGACATCTAGAATACAGATAAGTTTTGCCGTAAATAAGTCCAGTCCAGTCCCAAGTACATGTACGATACAGCCGGCGATTATATTCAAAGTAGCAATAACCTCCCCAGTAGAAGCCTGGGATATCACCATAGCAAGTACGACAAATAGTTGCATAAAGCCATTTATGAGATTTAACAGCGACCCATCGGGTTCCAGGGACAGCACGTTTTCCACCTCTATTGGGATAATGGATGGGCATTGAGCATCTGGATCCAGTCAAATTCATTTCTAAACACAATAGAATCAAATAATAGAGTGCATGTTGAATTATTACTATTGACTCCGATTGATGGGTCACTTTGAGACCAGGGCATTTAAATCCGATTACGCGGCCACTGATTATTCTATTAAGCAGAGCTTTTGTATCAGTTGGAATCGTTCACATTTCAGAACCCGACTCGAAACTTTCTCGATTTCAACTCTCCTTTATCTTAATTGGTCCAACAGAAGTGATTGAAATATAATTACAGTATTATTTTCGTGGGCATTTTCGCCTTTTCAATTTTTGAAATACAAAGATTTTGGGCAACTAATTTGTTGAATGGTCAAATGTGGCGGAAATTTCAACAAGTGTTCTTCTAGAGGGTGGCTATACATTTTATCCACATCTTTTTCTATCCTCGTGGCTTACTCAGGAAAATACGGTAACTACTTTTCAATTTGTATTTTTCCCTATGCTTCAATTATAAGCACCTAAATTGGATGTGCTATATGGTCCCATGTAACTCTCATTTTAGATAAATTACTTTTTAGGCAACAATAAATGACTTACCTTTCTCGCTCAGAAACATCGATTTGTCCACCTCATCTTCTCTTGGGAAGATGTTCATATCGATAGTATCCTCTAAAAATACAAAATTAAGATAAACATTGGACAGATTTATCTCAAATACTTATGTACACTAACCATCAACAGGTTCTCCAAGTAAAGATGATTTTGCTATAGGAAAAGTATTGTACAATAATACAAATATATCGTTTAAAATTAGGGAAAAACTCGTATAATTAGCATAGAAAAATAGAATTCCAGAGAAAGTTTGAAAATCGAGGGATTTCGAGGAAAATATCCACGGAAACAGTTACAAGGGGTTGTTAAGTATGATAGAGTTTACTGATTAGTTTACCTGCAATGTATAGTACGAATATATCCGAAAAGAAAATTTCTAAAATATCTTACATTCCAAAAAGATCGAAAACTATCAAAAATATCAGGCATATACCCCAATTATCGATATACGTGATATCAAAATATCGAAATTCAAAACATGGAAATACGATAATTGTTCCCGAAAGTTTCATAAATTTCTGTATTTTACCAAAATTTTATCCATATTTTCCGAATTTTTGAATATTTTCATATTTTAGTAATATCGAACCGAGTTTATCATATCGGGTAATTTTTCTAAATAACGTATCGGAGATTTTACACATATCCCTCGTTACCTGCTAGCAATTCTTCAAAGGTCTCTCCATTATTCACAGTCTTTGATTCTGGAAGAGTCTCATCCTTTTGAGGAGAGGACATCATGATATCCTCCTCAGTTGGAGCTTTCATTTGTTCATCTCCACCTTGAGGGAGTTTAACCATGTCATCTTCTACATATATTTCAGTGTTTAACAAAAAATGGAAATGTATTTGTATATCTCAATATACTGCTGAAACCGGATATTTTCACAACTTCGTGTAATGGGTATGTAAATATCCAGTAATTTGTGTATTATATGCGGAAATTTTGAACAACTGTAATATTGTTAACAAATTTTCTTACCTTGGTTGTCAAACCAATTTTTGTCATCAAATTCCTCTTGGTCATCATACATGACATCATAGTCATATTTGTCAAGCTGGGCGCCATTTAGTTGGGCTATCATATGTAATTATAAATATTTATTTGGAAAGTGTATGTGTAAATTTTGCTTACCGATTAATGCTAATGCTAGCACAAGGCCTAGGGCTAGTCTCATCGTCACAGATAGATCTGAATATATAAACAAAATATTTATTGCAAATACACTGAAAGTCACATATATTAAAATGGTCTCCGCATGCAAAAATGGTGAAGCCGGATGCAAAATAATTAACTACTCGGGTATAGGATCTGGGTATTTATTTACAAACATCCATGTTTGGGAATGTTTTATTTGCAAAAGTTTCTCATGCGGATATATTATTTAAATTCTACTTGATCCTGTATGAGGATTGACATTTTAATAGCTCGAAAGTTTTTGAATATTTTTAGCTTAGTGCATATGCAAATTGTTATTCAAGTAATATTAGGGCTGAACGAACGAACGACTTTCGAAATGAAGGAACATTCGAATTTTGGTATTCATTTTGGCACAATTTATTCAAATTCAGATATTCTTCGTTTCAAAACGAAGAATCTCTGAATTTCTATTCCATTTTAGAAATTAATTTAGGAATATACAAAATTCTGATTATGAGAAAATTTGAAAATTTTCGAAAAGGTTGGCTGTATTTCGCGTATTTTTCATGATTTTCGTTCGTTTATTCAGAAATATTATTTAACAAAATATTTCTATTTTTATAGTTGAAGACTATGAATGCTTCAATTATCTGGTTTTTAGCGAGAAAATTGAAATTGGATTTGGAATCGATATTTTGGTAAATCTGTTGAAATTCTAAATTTATTCATAATTGGAGAATATAGGTTGTATTCAACCCATAATTATTTCTCAATTAAAGTTCACCATCAAAGTTTTTTACAATAATAACATAGAATGAATGGTCATTCACACACAATGAGTACAATAAAATGTTTTATTCCAAGAATTGATTGCTCCAACGATTTCTAATTGAGTATTGATACTTCATTGAAACAGTTATTCAAACAAAATAAGAAAAATTCAATTTATTGTGGACTTCTTAGCCCGAATATTTATGATAACATGCGGGACTGAACCCAGCGTAAACAATGTATTGCAACAAGCCAACAAACAAGATACAACAATGTTGCATGAAAATATAATTTCGTTCAAAATGTTGCAGAAAAATTGAACTGTTTTATTCTATGTAACATGTTGAATGCAAATCTCACTATACATACAACATGGTGTAGTATTCTTGCATGCACAAAATTGCCTACAAATTCCAAAAACCAAAATTTCATGCAGTTATGTTACATGGAAAATTCAATATAGACGCTGGCCAACTTTTATTGTATGCAACTTTTGCATACAAGAATCTGTACTGCATATGATGGGAGTCTCATACTTTTTTGCGTAGATGCTCAACCTGGCGTCTCGCAAAGCAGTGAGATTTCTTCTCAAAATGAATGAAATTTGGCATTTCAGTATCAAAATGTAAATCATAAAATGGCGTGAGCTTTCACTTTTTTTACCCCTGAAAAGCGTGAGAGTTGGCATCTCTGGGACAATTAGAGAGAATTGGACACATAGAAAACATTACCTGTGAATTCTACTTCTTTAGCCCACTCACCTCATAGAAGCTGTAGAAATGTCCTATATATCCTTCCAATCATTATTGTAACCTCAAATGTCTTGAATTCCATCATATCTAATTTTAGCCAAATTTTAAATTAAAAGTCTCGTATTTTATAATAACACATTCTCCTAAAATCTTATGCAGGAACGGCGGAAACAAGGATTTAATACGGTTTTGTTTCAACAACTAAATCTATTGGAGGATTTAAAAATTGGACAGGCCGTACTGGCTCCGTCGGCCCTGTTAAGTCATATTATTCAATTAGTGTATAAGTATCCTTTTGTTTCTATTACTTGATAATAGTCTTGATTTATACAATTATTCAATTAAGTTCTCATAAAAATACATTGTTTTATATTAAAAATTCCCTATCATATCTATGTACGTATAATTGAATATTATCGCTCTATTATTCTAGTGTGGATGTTTTCTTATTCTCATTTTATTGTAAAATTGTAGATCATTAAGGAATTTTAAATCTAATAGGGATGGTAAAATAATTGTGCGGATATTATTTACACTATACTTGCTACGTACAGTACAACCTCTATAAGCGAGGCAATTTTGGTCCACTCTCATTCATTTCCATAGAAACGAACCTCTATAAGCAGGGAGTGGGGAATGAGGCATGCTTTACAGATGATTATGCCTCACACCATTGAAATTTACCTCTATAAGGGGGACTTCTATTATAATTTTCTTGAATAATCAAATTTTGTCTAAATTTGGAAAAAACAGAATTTATTGTTATTTTGGGTTTCTCAGAAGAAACATTTTGCGTTACGTCACGTTTAAAGGGTTCCTCAACCTCTGATAAAATGGAATCAACTTTTCGAATCGTAATAAAATTTTGTTAGATATCTTACTAACGGTTTCCACCATTTCTGGCGTATATTGACTACAAATGTTTGGTCTTTTCATATACCAATTTTGTCCAGAAGGGTTTCAGCCTTATATTATCACCAGTGCTCCCTCTACATTTTCACTATACACTAATTGTTTTCTTCATATTGAATAAATTTTGATTACTTGTTAACCAATACAATGAAGTTTTGTGACTACATTTCACAGCTTGTGGATATCAAAGATTCTTTAAAGATCCATGGTTCGAAATGCACGTCTATTTTAAAATGTCCAAAAGTATAAAATTATGTATGTAATCTTGGGGTATCCCCCTGGAATTTTCTCATTTTTAGACCTTACCTCCTTGGAATTTTCGCTTAAAAAGTTCGATCCCTAGGCGACTTTATCACATTTTTTGCCAGTACCACCCGGATTTTTGGTTGTACTCCCAGAATATTGACAACACCCTCCTTCAGATGTATTCCCCCCCGAGAGTTAGAGGTAACTCTGATTTGGCTTTCAGCATCAGTGAAGAATCATAATATGACATGGGATCACACTTTTTGATATCTTAAGAGGCTTGAGAGTTGGCATCTCTGCATTATGCTTTGCCCCCAAAATCGAAAATCTTTCAGTAAATAATTGAGATATAGCTTCAAATGTTTACCAGGGATTTGAGCTATATATTACACTTTAGAAACGCTATGTGTGATACTTGTGCCATTATATTTTCAAAAAGTGGGTATTGACTGGCCGTCTTTAATTCAAAATACTAAATCGTACATCTTACGATAGAAACGTGAGATTTTTCACGAATTTGGAAGTTCCCAGTTTGAAAGGCTCTGTTTTATTCCTTATATTAGCTTTCACTAGTCAAATAATATTAAACGGAAATGAAGGCAGGACGTCGAAAGATGCCAGAAGGGTTACCCGACTTCACTCAGGTTGATAACCTGACACTTGACACATTCATACTCAACTTAAAGATGCGTTATGAATCTGAACAGATATACTCTTATATTGGAGAGTCTCTCATTGCTGTAAATCCGTACGAGGTATGTGTTTGTGAAGGATATTATTAGAATTATAACTATTTAACTTTTAGCTGTCTGGGGAGAAGTAGGAATTAAGTCATGATTTTTAGGGGAATCTCGCGATAAATAGTAGTTTCGTTAACACGTGACAAAATGCGGTCAGAGCTAGAACGTGATTGATGTATAGGAAACTCCGTTTTAAATATGGTCACTTTGAACCACTGCTCGCTTGATTCGACGGGACATTTGATACACCATATAGTATACTAAATTCACCATCCATGGTTCAATATCAAATAATCATCTACAGTAACATTAATTACTTTGGTGATATTAACCTCGATTGATCGGTGAATTACGTATAGCTTATCTCTCTATATAGGAGATGAAGATATTCGGTGATGACGTAATCGAGACATACAAGGGCAGTGAGCTATTCCAGAATGCTCCACATCCGTTCTCTATAGCTGATGCTGCTTATCAATTAGTTACTAAAACACGTGATGATCATTGTATTGTTGCTACTGGAGAGTCTGGATCTGGTAAGGAATGTTCTAATGCAGTTTCGATTGATTTTCTAAGTTTAAAATTTTTTGATAAATTCTATAATACAGGAGAAAGTATATGTCCAATGGTCCAATTTGGTACTAAGCACTCCCAGACCCTCAAATAGGACCTGTACTCCTCCCCATATTTCAAAAACATATGCCAACATGTCGCCACTATAATTTCTATATTATACATACATGCATAGTATCAGGGCTGTCGAGAGGGGGGAGTCGGCGGGGTAATTACCCCAGGGCCCGAGAAATTCTGTCTGTGAAGGTATGTATGGGCTTTATTGGCTGCATGCATTAAGTAGACAAGTAAAGGGGAAAATAAAGACATCGCTGGACAGAGTAATACCTTTGTTATTTAATCCTTCTTAGAAACCCAGTCCTGACTTACTTTGTATCAATTATAATTTTTTTCAATAACTAACTCAGTTTACGGGATACGATCCAAACGACAGGCACGCGTAAATAGGCTGACAACCTTTTTGTTTAACTTTTAATATATATATATATAATACGAATGCGATGGTTTGCGTTTAGTTTATTCACTTCACGATAACGGAACAAAATATCAGAGGGGGTCCGCTCGCGCTCTCAACGGCCCTGCATAGTATCAAGCTTATTAGTCAAATTTCAGTGCTATTATGTCAATACGATTATGTGCTAACATTACTGTACTAATATATTCGGTTAGAAGTTATACAATCGAAAGCTTTGATATATGAATTTATTAATGTAGAAGTTGTTTGTAAATATTTGAATATTTCATAGAACCAAATGGGCAGAGTAATAATTTATGAAAGTAATTATCGTGTTTGATAATTGGATTTGTAGTGTGCATTGTCTTGAGAGTAATTTATAATTCCGCCTCTTTTATAGATTATTCCCTGACGTGACGATGCTACGACTTCAGGGGCTGTCCCAGGATTTTGCATAGCCCGGGGCAAGGCAGGGGCCAAGATTTTCAAATCCTGGGAAAATGCTCCGTTTCCCCTACCCTGGGACCGCCACTGACTTACTTACGTATCTGTATACGATACTAATGTGGTTGTTTTTCATCCATGGCTATGATTTCTAGGAAACTGGAAGAGGGCACAACATTTGATATATCACTAAATGTATAGATCAAATTGACCAAGAATAAAATAAACTTCAGGGTTTATTCAGGACAAATCAGTTTCTAATACACCCATTTTGAAATTATCCATTTTCTTATCTCATCCTTTACGTCTGTACTTTATTCCAGGAACATTTATGCATTGTAACTTGAACTTCCTATTGCTGAATCATTGAATAATGAAAATTGATTTATAATCTTGTATTATAAACTCTACATGGAATCATCATTTATAGTTCCGGAGAATTTCCTCAACCATTGGATTACACATTTCTATAATTAATAATCCATTTTCTACAGTTATCATAAGGATATCTCAATTTACACTATAACTACGTAGGTTTGTAAGTAATAATGCATGCTTAGAGGAAATCTTTTCTAATTTTATATTCAAACAATATGAATTTTTCAATATTTTGTTATAACATAATGGAATATCGAATACAGCAGATGCCGGATATAAGAACACCGGTTATAAGAACATGTTCTTATATACGACATGCCGGTTATAAGAACATTATGTCCAGTTCCCGATGATGTTCTTATAACCAGCATTGACAGTATTTTCCTTGGCTGTTATATCACCATGGATGGAATTCCCGATTTTCATGTAGTTAAGTAGTATTACGATAAAAGAGTATTCTCGGGCTTCTATTTTGGCTCTGTTGTTCACACCTTTATAGATGAAAACACCAAATTTGGCATGTATACTCGTAATGACATCTAGTTTGTACACCTGACATTTGGAAATTTCTAATGTGTATATTTTTAAACCCTTTGACGGTTCATGCCAAGTTCTTGCCTGTATGTAATTTAATTAGCACTGTATCTTGTATTTGTATTGATGTAGATTGTAATTCTATTCAGTACATCCTATTAAATATATATACACTTATTACACTGAATTTATCATATGATTAATCATATTTTCACACCTTTTGGTGAACATTTCAAATTATCCTAGAGATTAGCTTCCACTTGTTAAATAGGGGTAAAGCGGGGCGTAGAATTCGATTTTGACATTTTAAATGTCTAACAAGATTTTAAAATTCAATTTTATCTTTTCTTTGCTAATATGGATATTTGTAGGATAATATTATTATTGTTCCAAAAGTCTACTAAAATTGATTTGGTAATATTAACCGCACAGAAGTTGATTTGTGGTTTTTCTAAGATATACTATTTGTAATGTATATTACAAAATTGAGTAGTAATCTATTTTGAGTTTTAGCATCCGTAATGTAATAGTAATATTCATTTTAATTTTTCCAAAATATGCAATTCATATGATTATCTACTTTTCTGAGTGATTGGAATTTTAGTACCAATTAGCTATGATTTTAAGATTTCAATCGAAGGAATTGAGAAGTCTGCAGTTTCCCTAATTTCTTAGCTCAGTTGGTTAGTAAAGATTAACTTGGGATTGTAAATAATTTCCTGAACACTTAAGCGTTATCACACATGTTACTAATATCATTTTGGCTCACGTAGCATAGCTCTGTTGATTACAAATTATATTTCAAACGAATTTCATGATGTTTTGTAACTTTTATGTGCCCTTAGGTGTACATTATCAAATGAACAAGTTACATTTTATTAAGCATTCTTAGAACCTTTGAATATTTCTTGATTTGCTAGTCTTTGGAGGTAACTTCCGCTATGATTATTGATTATTCAGTGTTGCTACTTGGTTGGTCTTGCTAGATGATGTGTTCACAAAGTTCGTGTCATGTTCATGCCAAGTTCTTGCCAAAAGCTAAAATTAATGTAAAGTCAAGAGTTCTTACAAAAGCCAAATCCATAATCCATATATCATGTTCTTGAACTGGCAACATTATACGTATTACATTATGTATATGTATGGAAATACTATTCGGAATCTCGTATGGATCCTTTCTCGTACATTCGATATATTGAACAAGTTTTCATTTACCGACCGTTGACTTAAGCAAAATCTAATGCTATTTTGGAATCTCACCTCGCGGTTCGGTTAAGCGGATGTCATGTAATATTATGCGATATGTTTCACTATCATTGGAACAATTGCAATATGACAAAACTTTCATTTTCGTAGGCGGATTGGTAAAAATCAACTTGAATCAAACCGACAAATATTTGCAATTACTAATTAACGTCTACTTTATTACATGAATGTACAATATTCACTAATTTAGGTATATTTTGAAAGTCTTGCAGGTTTTGAATGTATTTGAATAATTTCCTGACATTCTATAAGATAATAGAATGCTTTTGATGCAAAACACTTACTGCCAATGATATGAACAAATTCCTTACCATTTTTCTGAAATTTTGTATAATATGAACAAGATGCTGGAATTCTTTTGTCTATAAATGATCGGATTTGGCCATAGAATACCTGAGAAGCTATAGTGAGTAACTGTCCAGATTCAGCTGTTTTCCCAATTAACCGGAGTCTACTGTATTATGTCGGGAAATGTCTCGTTATGAGGTTAAAAATTGCCTCAAAGAATGTTGTTAAATGACCCCCTGCTCTATCTGTAGTTTATTTGAATATTTTAAAGAATACTATAATTTCAGGAGCGCCACTTACTCCTGCTATAAGAAATACAGTAAAACTTCTAAAAGTGTACACCTCTAAGGAGTGAACATCTCCAAAAGATGTACACCTTTTCTCGGTCCCAAATGTCTTCAATTGCTAAACACAATGTCAAGAAAGTGAACACTTCTCGTATATGAACATTTTGGCTGGTTCCTCTGGTCTTCACTAACTGAAGGTTTTACTGTATTTGAACTTTCTGAGTCAAATACAATAATGTCATATCATTTGACGACGTAGATCACTTGTGAGTTGTAAATCCCAACTTAGAATTATTCACTACAATCCACGCGATGCCTCTGCTTATGATTGTCGAAACTCTGATCCCAAAAATTGTCAAATACTTTAATGATTTAATAATGTACAAAATACCTTATTCATTATACAAAAAGTTCCACAAATTACAATTATTAAAAAGCTTGCAGAATTTTATCAACTTTCCTATCCACCACAAATATGCTAGAATCGTTATAATTAACAGCTATGCCTTGTGGTTCAAATAAATCTCCAGGATTTTCTTTACCCTTCCTCCCTACAACTTGTACCAAATTCCCTTGTGGACTGAATACACGTATTTGATGGGAGCTTGAATCAGATATCAAAAAAATTACTGCTTGCATCCAAACAAAAGTATTTCGCATCTAAAACCATTGTCTCAGTCACGATATGACGGATTAACACTCCTTCATGCGTGAAGCTTTGTAATGGAAATTGAGATTTATGGAATAGAACGTAGATCGCTGTTGCCTCCACACGGATATCCCTTGTTTGTGTGTCACTGTTTTTCGTCGCTTTTAACGTGAATTTCCTCTTCACACTCAAGTTTGAAATACGCATTACAATTATTTGTAGATCCATTAGGTCACACGCGTATATATATTTCTCCCTAAATGAATCGATTCCGCTTAACAAGTATTGGAATTTTTCTTTTTCAAGTACTTCGCCTGTTTTCTTATTAATCTTATTCAGTTGGTGTAGATCACTTGTAACAAACAGGAAATTTTCTGTAATACAAATCCTACGTGGAAGTTTCACTGTGTTTTTACATATCGAATCAATCACATTCCCTTTTTCATCATAAACCTGGATGCGATCGTTTAGACAATCAGCTACGTAGAGATTATGTGCTTTCACATCGTATGCTATCCCTCTTGGATAGTTCAAATCGTCCTCCCCGTTTCCACGTTTCGATTGATGCCATAATGATGTTGTCTTCAAAAATTCCTTTGAATATTTGAGTTCGTTTATTTTGCAAAGTTTCTGTAGAGTTTCTTCCAAGTAAATTTCGTCCCAAGTAACGAGAACGTTTGGTACATCAATTACTTCTTCAACAAACGTTTTTTTCTCAGAATCAACCGCTTTTAATAGTTTATCCAGTGCCTCATTTAGATCGTTGTGTTGCAGACTTGAGTATAATCTACTTCTCGCGATGTCGAGTTGACTTATATTCCGCGAACGTCGAATTATTAATCTTTCATAGTGATCGAATATAACATCCAATTCGTGGTTTATTTCGCTTTCTAATGTTTCTAAACGTCTGTGAATATCTTCAAATTTTCCTCGAACTTCATCTTTCGCATTTTGAATATTATCGCGTAGTATGTCCAATTCTTGTTTATTTAGCTTAGTGGATTCTTCAGCCATTGAATTAATACAGAAATAATATACGGTGAATTTGTACGGTTCTCGCCATTTTATAGCCTACAAAATGAAACTATCGCATAGGGGTAATGGTAATATATGGAATAGGTAGGTCAAGTACTACAAATCTCCGCCATGGAGCATAAACCATTTATAATATACCAGAAGATATTGCAATATTTAAAAATCCGAATGCTTTGATTACTAGTTGGTAGAATAGCCTACTATTTGTTTGTCATATGATATTGTGTACTTCTTTGATGGTAGGCTCTCAAATACGCTTAATACTCTTCATTTTATTTGTCTCTACGTTTGCTACCAGTATATTCCATCTGTTTTTATCTTCATTTTTGCTGGCTATAAATTTCGAAAACTTTATAAATTTTGATCAAATAAATGGGGAAAGACGCACAAGGAACGAAACGTGGTAGATGCGTTGCATGTGGAGAATGTGAAGAATATGAACAACAGGCAGAGGATGATACTTGTCAATGTTGTGCACATAATAGAAAGTGTCATGTGAAAGTTGTGACTTTAGGCCTTTGTAAATGTGGGCACTGTCATGGTTATTCGTCAAAGAATGAATTTCAATACTTTCAATGTGATTATTGTGCTTGTGATGCTGAAAAGCATGTTGGATGGGAGCGAGTACATGTTGAATATGAAAGGGTGAAAACACTTGTTAAAGAGGAAAATTTGATACAATTGGATTCGCCAACTTTTGCTGAAAGTGAAAAACAGTTTCAATTTACAGGAAATCCAGTTGATATGTCGATAGACAAGATAACTTCTGCGGAAAGATCCTGTTTGTTTGAAATAGCGCCTTCGTGTGAATTATCTCATTCTCTTTCGTGCCAAAGTATGCCGAATCTCCTTCAGGTAGATAAGAATAGAAATTCGTTACCAGCATCAGGACTACCTAGCTTGCTTAATATTCCAATCGAAAATAAATATCTTGATGATTTGAGGGAGAAAATAGAAATTGTCAAACTGGAATTGAAGAAAAAATATGAGAAATTACACCATCTTTTATCCCTGAGTGAAATGGAAAAATTTCGCGATCTTGATATTATTTATGAGCATTATGAGAAACTTTTCGCCGATCGGATTATTAATATAAACGAGCTTGAAATCGCTAAAAATACCGTTTTCGATAGTTTAAATCAATCTGATTTAAAACCTGCATATGCAAAGATAATTTCCACACTTGAAACTGAGAAAAAAGCATACCAAAATTTCACAGTTGATGTGCCTGACTTAATTGTGCATTGGGATGAACTTTCTTTCCAAGATTCATTACAGAATATTTGTCATATAATCGAAGTCAAGTCGCCAGGGAAATTCTTTAAAATGAAACCTAACTGGCATCAATCGAAACGCGGAAATGGTCCTGAAGATCTGAACCACGCGAAAGGTATTGCTGTCGATAATGAAACACAAAATCTTTACATTGCAGACTGCCTTAACGACCGAATTCAAGTTTATGATGAAAACGGTATTTTTCTCGAAACTTTTTGCCAGAAGAAGGTACTACTACCCCGTAGGATCTGTATTAGTGGCCAATTTCTCTTCATTACCAGCGGCCTACACCAATTGAACAAAATCAATAAATACACTGGAGAAATTATTGGGAAAACTGAATTCGAATTTTCACTGAGCGGAATTGATTCGAAAGGCAACAAATACCTTTACGTTTGTGACCTTTTGAACTTACAAATAGTTGTAGTGCGTATTTCAAATTTGAAATTCAAAAGAAAATTCACGTTAAAAGCGACGAATAACAGTGACACACAAACAAGGGATATCCGTGTGGAGGCAACAGCGATCTACGTTCTATTCCATAAATCTCAATTTCCATTACAAAGCTTCACGCATGAAGGAGTGTTAATCCGTCATATCGTGACTGAGACAATGGTTTTAGATGCGAAATACTTTTGTTTGGATGCCAGTAGTAATATTCTGATATCTGATTCAGGCTCCCATCAAATACGTGTATTCAGTCCACAAGGGGATTTGGTACAGGTTGTAGGGAGGAAGGGTAAAGAAAATCCTGGAGATTTATTTGAACCACAAGGCATAGCTGTTAATTATGCTGGATCTATATATGTAGTGGATATGAAAGTTGAGGCTAATTTACAAGCTTTTTAATTGGTATGCTATTTATTCGCATGTATTATTAGTAATTTTGTTATTATTTAAAAATCATAACTTCATTTATTTTAAGAAGAACTTGAACTTCATTCAAGGTTAATTTTTTGGGGCAGAATGTTATGAAGATTTGACGGGCTATTGGGCTCGAGACGCAGCCCTCATTGGTTCGTTTCATTTGCTTAATTATACCTGTAACAAGAGGCGTACTATAGCCGCACTTGTAATACATTAATATATATGATTTGGTGGGCACACGCAGATAACCATGAATACAATACCCTTTTGAAAAAGGGTTAAATCATATTCTGAAAGATTACACTGTGTTAGCTGTGCCATAACATTTCCATAGTCTGTATAGTACTCCTATATCATAAACCACTGATATATGATATCTATATATAGCTTATTTAACTATATGCATTATAATCCACGTTTTGGCGCATACTATTTATTTGGATTTCAATTTTTTCTGTGCACCATATTCTTAACAGTCAACTCCTGTGATATCGAAGCTCAAGGGACCACGATAATTTCTTCGATATATGCCGAGTTCTATATAACCGATAGAATATATGGTAACTTTGAATGTTTGGGACCATATTTGTAGAATTTAAGACTTCCATATAAGCGGGTATACCCATAATTCCCTGTTCGATTTAATGGGAGTTGACTGTAGAATATTTTGAATATTATTATTATTCAACGAGTTTTTTAAATACCACTGATAGCATATACATACAAGCTAATGGGCAAGGACAAGTTTGGGACGAAACGCGGAAGATGTGCCATTTGTGAAGAGTGCTATGAGTACAGCCCACCTCGAGAGGGTTCCTCTTTAGCCTGCGATTACTGTGATCATAAACCGATTTATCACACCGAAATTGTGGTATTGGGTGCGTGTGCGTGTAATAAATGTCACGGTTATAACACTTCTAATGATTGTCAGTATACTACTTGCGATTATTGTGATTGCGCCGCTGATAAGCATATAGGTTATGAGAAAATACAGGGTGAAATGGACAAAGTTAAACAGCGCATAAAGGATTTAAAATCAGGTCATATTCCGGGCAAAATTCAGGAACAAACAGCAACACCCCAACCTCAAGTCCAACCACAGGATCAGCAAGAGTACGGGTTACAATCTTCCAGTATACAAATTCAACCTACAGGTACGCAAGATCAACATCCTGGAATGCAAGGTCAAGGTCAGTATGCCGGTATGCAAAGTCAACATCCTGGAATGCAAGGTCAACATCCCGGTATGCAAGGTCAACATCCCGGTATGCAAGGTCAACATCCCGGAATGCAAGGTCAACATCCCGGTATGCAAGGTCAACATCCCGGAATGCAAAGTCAATATCCCGGTATGCAAGGTCAACATCCCGGAATGCAAAGTCAATATCCTGGAATGCAAGGTCAACATCCCGGAATGCAAAGTCAATATCCTGGAATGCAAGGTCAACATCCCGGAATGCAAAGTCAATATCCTGGAATGCAAGGTCAACATCCCGGAATGCAAAGTCAATATCCTGGAATGCAAGGTCAACATCCGGGAATGCAAGGTCAATATCCCGGTATGCCAGGTCAGCAACTACCTGGCCAATGCTATAATCCAATGGCAGCCAATCCTCAGTATTACTATCAACAAAGCCCATACAGTTACAATCAGCCGCTAACTGGCATGCCATATGGCTCCCCTGGGGCTGGAGGGGGAAGAGGTGGTCATACGGTGGACAATGACAATAAATGTAAAGGACATGGTTGTACTCGACAGAAAAGGAAGAAGGAAGATGGCAAAGGCTATTATGATTTTTGTGGCAAAACTTGTGCTTCAAAATGAGGTGTTAGACAACCATAAAATATTATTTATACATTTTATTTGTTTATCTATTATTACTATTTGTTTGATGGTTAGTTATTTTTTATTAATTTTGTATTCAGCTCTATTTGAGAAACTGTTTGTATTTAATAATTGAATGTAATTTTTGACTTGTGCCCGTATTTCTGCTATTTTCATAGCATTTGTATTGTCATATGCTACATTACACTCTCCTGTCTTACCCCTGTTGGAATTAATGATGTATTTAAAATATAGAAAATATTATATTACAATTAGGTTTTTTGTACTTCAGACTTCTGTATTTATTCGGACGTTTGTATATCACATACAAGCTTGGCACACGCTTTAGCTCATGTCCTTTAGGGAGATAACCTATTGAAATTGAAGATGTGTGACAGCGAAAGGCTGTACGCGCATATTTTGAAAAATTAGGTTTGATTTAACATCAAATTAATTGAAAAATTTGAGTGGGTGATGTCTTAATTATAGCTCAAAACGATCATAAACTTTGACCAAAAAAATTTTTAGGGAAAACCGAGATCCTAAAATGTATGATGCTCTACCTGACAAAGATAACACTATCATCTATACCCACAGAGGCAGAGCGAGTAAAAAACCTACTCATCCATTCGAGCACTCTTTTGGAAGCTTTTGGTAACGCACGCACTAAACGAAACAATAATTCGTCACGATTCCTGAAGTGCACCAGTATAGATTTTGATTTTCTAAGCCAACCAGTTGGTGGGACAGTTACTGTTTACATGCTGGAGAAAGATAGAGTTGTCAGTCAACAAAAAGGAGATAGAAACTTTCATATTTTCTACAGGTTTATTATTGTAGTATCTTATATTCATGGCTGGCTAAAAAGCAAGGGCGACGTCGCGGTTTAGCTACAGGGGGTGAGCTACGTATTTGCTGTGTATAGACATTATTCCCTCTAAGAATCGGCCGATGGAGGGCTAGCCGAAGCTGTCGGCCAGGCCCTCGGGGGTGAGAATGCTAAATTACCATTTTCGTTGGCCGAGCAAAGCATATAAGTACCGACTAGTGAACTTAAACAAGATTCTGCAATTCTGTCCATCGGTAAGCTGCCTGGGGGCTTAAAGGCAAATGTATTCAGACGCAGAACATACCGTCAGCCCTGTTTTTGAACTCAATACAGTGGAAACCGGATATTTTTCCGGTTCTACTATATTTCGCGACCCATAAATTTGGAGATTAGGCTCCAGCTCGATTCTTCGTGTTCGACTTCACTTTATGAACACATTTGCCCTTATAGACTTCTTGGTTCACAAGATGCCACACTACTGAAGCAATTACAGCTACAATCTAATGTAAAGCAATACAACTATCTAGCTGATGGTGGAGAGCCGTTTACTTTAAAAGGAGTTGTTGAGAAGGAAATGTACCGTAACACAAGGGAAGCATTTAATTCAGTTGGTTTCCATGAGAAAGAACAATTAGAAGTTTTCAAGATAATTGCAGCTATACTTCATCTTGGTCAGGTTAGTTATGTCGAGGGCCTTCAATGACAAACGAAACATTTGCTATCCATATGGAATAAATATAGTCAAAAATTTTTTTGCCTACAAATGCATCAGAAAATTGGCAAAAAATACAGATAAGCAAAAGGTGAAAACCCAATGAGTTCGATATGTATTATGGGGAAACAAACACATCCGCAAGGATGCAAAAACGCAAATGTGTAATCTGTCCTTAGGCGAATTCCTCCTTTCCCATAGACGAAACTCTTAATCTAGATTTATATGAATTAATGCTGTAGGTACATTTTGACAAAGGTGAATCTGATGAAGCTAGGGTCATAAACATGAATTGTGTAACTCCAGTGGCGAACCTATTGGGTCTTCGAATGGATGAGTTGATGCCTGCTTTAGTGGGTAAGAATCTTACAGGCAAAGGAGAGGGTCCTAAAATGAAATATGGAAAGGAACAAGCGTATATTTGCCGGTACGTAACTATTTTAACATCAGGGTTGGTAAAATCTCCAAAATTGTACAACAAATAGACACATTTTTGTACCATAGCCGTGTTGATTTCTATTGTCATTGTAAATGTGATGACAAAATTTATGGACACACATGTATAATTTCAACAAAATTCCCAAAACCAGCCTGTGTCTTCAGGTATATCATTTCTCCCAACAACCAAGCATAAAATATGATACCACCTTCCACATTTGTCACAACTTACCTAATCAATATTTTCGTGGATTCACACTGTAAATACCCATAAAGCCAGATTCCTCGCTCAAATCACAGATTGACCATTTATCATTGTTTTTAGTGGTTGTATTAGATGTTGTGTTAGACAAAAGTTTTGATTGAGGATGGTACAGGTACAGGAATTGATTCAAGTTAATAAACTTTGTTTCGGGAACACGTCATTATGATAGCCATTAACTGGTATTTCATCTTTCAATTGATTGGGAGTTTTACTTAGCCACTTTGGCGTGTAAGAAAAGGTCTCGAAACCCTGTGTATTGGCCCTTGCTTGTGAAATACTGGATTCAGTTTCTGATTCACTGCCACTGCTCGGTACATATTCATCTTCTAGATACACATCATCAATATCACTGATAGTCATAATGTGAATAATGTAACTTCGTAAAGGATAAGATAGTTGGTTTATTTTGAACTTCTATATATGCGTAATGGCAAGCACTTTTATGGAGATTAAGTAATGGGTCTATGCTAATTAAAAATATACTTTTTTGGGTAAGTTGTGATGAATACTGTCACATTTAAAGAAATTAACATGACCATGGCATGGTAATGTATGTCTACGTATTCTGTCAAATTATTATTTATCTCTCTCTATACAGTGACACCCTCGCTAAATGGCTCTACGAACATCTCATCCAATGGATTGTCAAAAGAATCAATGAGAATACTTCCTCCCCGCACACTAAAGTAACTGGAAAATGTTCTAAACTGTGTCTTATAGATATATACGGATTCGAGGTTGCTGATGTAAATGAATTGGCACAGCTGTGTATTAATTACTGTAGTGAGAATCTGCAGCAGCTGTTTATTACTTCTGTGTTGGCTGAGCCACAGCAAGTGTATCTTAGAGAAGGTTTGCTATAGTTAATGTCCAGTGGCGGTCCTATGGGAGGCAAACAAGCCATTTGCCACGGATTTGAAAATGCTGGGACGCCCGTGTGAATGTCAAAGGTGTTGCCTTGCCTCCGGTCCAATTCTTTACCAAGTTTTAGAATGCTAGGTGGTACACTGTGAATATCTAACTAATTCAATGATATTTGTTAAGGAATAATGTAGTAATGAATAGCAGTTGTGAATATTTTTGGCAAAGATGAAACTGACAGATCTCTAAAACTCTTTGACAATACTAAACCCCGCAAAATTTAGTTTAAACTAACATTATATTTAATATAGCAAATGTCGTGGAGAGTGTGTAGATGTATCTCAACTGTCTGCCAATTTCAACTGCTTGTCGATCGGTTCCATGTCTGCACTTCCTGGGTAATTTTGACTCCACACTTCTCAGTTATTTGAGTATATTTTGTATTGAAGATAATAATACTTTGGTATGCAATATTAAGATACAGTATCGTAATTTGAATAAATAATATTATTAACTGATAGAGTGAATACATTAGATTAACCGCAATTATTTATCTTGGCTTGTACACAATTCGCAATTAAAATACTCTTCCTGGTTATAATATTCAACTTGTATGGTCGTGTAATCTATATTATATCTCTCCTTCAAGTCATTTATAACTCTCTCCAGTAGCGCATCGTATTTACCACAGAAATCCACTGCTAAATGCACTGATAAGCAAATTCGCGTTGAATTTACGTTCCAAATTCTGAGATCGTGTAACCGTTTGACGCCAGGAATATTTAATAAGAAGCTTTTCACTTCTTCGACTTTGATATTTCCAGGTGCGCCTTCCATTAGTATGTGCACTGCATCGCGTAGAATATTCAATGTGGTTATTGTGACTAAAATCGAGAAAATGAATGTACAAATTGGGTCAGCAATTTTCAAATCCGGTCTGAAGCGTATAATTATTCCTGCGATTATCACACCCATGCTTTGTACAATATCACCGATACAATGTATTAATGCCGCGCGGATGTTTATATTCTCAACTTTTGGTGTGGTTTTTCGCGTTTCAAATGTTTCTTTTTCGAGAAGAAATTTCGGTAATGGTATCTGTAACACTAGCGATAGCAATACGTTAATGTATAGCCCAGCAGTAGCTGTAATTAGCATTACGTCAGCGTCTATCTCATAGTCTAAATGTATTACACGCTGTATCGCCTCGTAAACTAACAGTGCTGTCACAATCCATATAATTATAACGGAGAATACTGCGCCTAGCACTTCAGCACGATGGTAACCATAATGCATTTTTCTGCTTGGTTTTCGTTTGGAGATTACTAGTGAGACTAGACTTACAATGAATCCGAAAAAATCCGATAGCATATGAGCTGAATCTGTCAGCACGGCTAAACTAGAGGAAATGTAACCGCCAACTGCTTCAGCTATTGTGAAAATTATCGCGAGAAATGCCGCGATTGTTAGTTTTATGAGGGCTTCGCGCGTTTTATTCGATTTCCAATTTTCATCGTTTGAATGGCATTTACATAGATTTTGATTTTTTTTCGGATGCTCTATTCTCTCAATCTCTTGACATGATCCTGTCACATATTTCAATTTGTAATTATTCGAGGAAAATAGTTTTCCTGCCTCGCGATTCATATAAACGTCCTCCATTTATGAGAATATTTTAATCAAATTATTTATAGTAATTTATCCTTTGATCTTTACTGTGATATTCAAGAAATATGTGTGAATTTTAATCAACCTTAAATTCGGTGATTTGTTTTAAAATATTCTTTCAAGTTTGCTAAATAAACAATTATTATTTTTGAGTTATGGAAGAGCCTTGAAATCTGTAATTAATAAGATAAATGAGATTTTCTTAATAGTAATTTTTGTGTTGATATCATCATTCAATGTATTTTATGAGAATATCATTAGAATTGATTGATGTTAAATGTGTATGTAGTTAACACGAATATTCGAAAATCTTCGTTTGTTTCGAAGTAGAGCAAACCCTTGACGGACCCATGACTAAAGAGTAATGACCGATTTGGAATTTGAATGATTATCTCAGGGGTTTGTGTTACAATTGTTATAGACATATAGGAACAGCTGGATTATCTATTTCTTATAAAAATATTGAATGATCCATAGTTTGTCCACCTCGTTGTTTTACACTATGTTTGATTTCAAAATTGCGTAACGAGTCATAGGTTAATTCACTCAATTGGTCACATAACGGGTCATGGGTCAGCAATGTCGACCCATGTTCCATTATGTTTCGAATTATATTGGCTATAGATGAACCCATAAATCCCGAATCCATCCATTCCCCTAATACCCCGTCCCGTGTATTCTAAAGGTATACCCTGGATTAACGTTGACATAAATGACAATGAAATGATCTTAAAGATGATAGAAGAACCAAATCGTGGAATATTAAGCATTATTGATGAAATATCTTCAAAGGATGATAAGACTGATAAAGATATTCTAATTCAAATGGATAAGGCTTTAACAGTGAATCCACATTATAAGAGTAATGCTGCTGGTGATCAAACTCTACAGATTAATGAGTTCATGATTAAGCATTATGATATCGAGGTTATTTACTCTACAAAAGAGTTTATTGCAAATAATAAGAATGCTATCTCTATGGTACGTTGTTTGCAATACCTTAATGTAGGAAAGTTACGCGAATTGAAGCTTGTTTTGTAGGTTCATTTATATGGGACTAAGAATTTCCTATCCATGACTTTAATAAGAATTGCTGTAATTTGCGGAAATTTCCTTGATTAGAAAACCGAATTTCGAATAGTTTGAGAAATTGGATTTCTCGAAAGTTCGCGTTAATTTCATGCTTTCGAAATGCTTTTCTTTGACGTCCCTGACACCCCCGTGTTTGGAGCTACTCTACTGGCCTTTAAGTGTTCTCTAAATTTGATGGAGTCCACTGCCCAAAATTCTTTTGACAAATGCAGTGATGAAAATCCTTCGCAGTCGCGCAGTAAAAATTCTAATTTCACAGTTCAATATTTATAGGATTTAATTCGAGTACTTTCAAACAGTAAAATTAACTCAATGAAGGAAATGTGGTCTACCCAAGTAGGAAATATAAAACAGACAACTTTCGTGTCAGAATTCAAGTCATCTGTCAAGAAACTGAATGATGTAATCTCTACAATGTATCCACTATATGTTCGTTGTATTAGGCCTAATAGTTCAAAGTTTCCAATGAAAATAGTGGATTCTATTGTTGAGCATCAAGCAAGATTTTTGAACATTGTTGAGCATGTTAAAGTTAGGAGAACTGGAATCAGTCTCTCTCAGAAATATGATAAGTTCATTCAAAGGTAAGTTTACGTAATACAGCCTTGCACTGGACGAATGTATTGAAATACTCCAACTCTTGTGGTAGACGGAAAAATGTGTGGAAATTGATGAATTCGGCAGAAGTTTAAGTCATTTTCAGTCTATGAAACTAAAGTAGCATGTATATTACGGGATGTGGAAATTTTGCCTGGAAGGTCGAATGCTTTTGGCCAGGAAATGTATGTGTATATGCCAAATATGTTGAAGAGGAGGGAGGAGGGATGCTTTTGGCCACATTTGGCTGGCTTGGTAGGATATTATGTAAAAGTCCAATTAATTATTCGAATTTTTTCCCTACCCTACAGCTTATTCGATACATAGAGTATATATATATATATACCTGTACATGCATGTCCCTAAAATTGATGTCCTAAGCATATACTGACCATTTTTGGTCATCAATAGGGGAAAATAATTCGTTCGAGATGGAGAACTATTAATTTTGTCTATTAGATATAAATGTATTTGTCCGAGTACCTGGCCAGAAGTTAAAAACATGAAAGAAGGAACAATCTCAATAATGAGTTATCTCTCACTAAAAGATGAATGTAGATTTGGAAAATTTATGATTTTCCTTAAGAAACCGAATACTATTATCGAACTTGAAAATAAACGATTGTCTGTGTTACCGAAGATGGCTACGGTTATACAAACAATTTGGCGTAAACATCACGCAAAGAGGCTTGTGAGGAAGATCAGGGCTGTATACACTATAATGGCTTGGTATAAGAAGTGTAAGCTAAAGAATTATTTCAATGTTATTCTCAAGGTAAGTATTTGAATACAGTCAACTCCGTTATATTGAAGTTCTAGGCACCGCGATAATTACTTCGGTATAAGCGGAGTTCGATGTAACTGATGCAACTTTTGTTACTTAACGGTTTTGGAGTTGGTACTTTATTTATGGGAATTCAGCTCAGTGTTTGATATAAATCGGGTATTTTGATGTATCCTTGTTTGATATAGCGGGTGTTGGCTGTGTTGGAAAAATATTTATTGATTAACGTATCACCCTTAATGCATGGAAATATCGTATGATAGTCAGCTATTATGTTAGTCCTTCAATATTAATTGCTTTCTCCTATTTAGGCATTTAAAGGAGTAGAATCAATGCGAGATTTGGGTTACTCTATAGAATGGCCAGATAAGTACCCTCCTGCTATTAAACAGGGAGTAGAGAATATGAAAAAGATACACTTTAGCTGGAGAGCTAAGAAACTACAGGCTCCGTTTACAACTGAACAGATTAAGATGATTACTCTTATGGTAAGTTCAGGGGCTGTCCCAGGATTTGCATAGCCCGGGCAAGGACGAGCCAAGATTTCAAACCCGGGGAAAAATGGGACCGCCAATGTGTAACATGACAAAAGGATTCTGCAACAGGCTATAGAGATATATCAGTGACAGAAACTGATTTATTGAATTCATAATTACGTCTCTCAATGAAGACGTATTATACGTTCAATCTCAATATTTGGTGACGTAATTTCTATTAGGCTGATTTCTGCAATAAATAATTCGCATCAAAACAGTAGTTCTCGAATTGTTGATGAGAAATCTCAACACATAGTTGGCAAAATTATGTAATACTTGATAATAATGTGACTTATACAAGTCTAACAATGCCAAAATCTTATATTTCAAGGTAACATAGACGTATAATACGTTATACTCGTATTATACAACTCAGTTTTATTGCTCATTACATGCTTACCAAATTCTTAATATTTACTTTCCCGGATTGTTTTTGATAAAGCTTGAGATTTTTGAAATTCCCTAGATTACAAGTTTTACGCCAGAAGTAGCAATTCCAGGCTATTTTTGGACTAAAATGTATAGAATTATCAAAAGTTTTCACGGATTTTGTAATCTTCCCTCGAAGGTTGGGAAGTATAACAATTGTTGTGGATTTTAGGCCTCCACCCACCACTCCGCAGAGTGAGTTCGTGGACGATTGCCCTCGATTTTCATTCTTTTCAGCTCCGCCAATTTCAGATATTTTTATATTCTACTAGCCTAACAAATCGATCTCAAACTGTATGACGTATCATTTCTGATTCTATATATATATAGGGAGCTGCACACACTGCTCTTTATGGCGCCAAAAGTGACTGGGGTTTGCATCACCCTTGGGAAGGTGACCTCCTTGGAAAAGAGCTGAATCCTAAAATTCTAACAAAATACACTCAATCTATTCTGAAACTCAAAACTGCGTTACAAGATGGTAACGTTATTTGGTCTGCAACTGTCATTCGATTAACATCAAGCATGAAAAGTGAAGAAATGCATTTAGTTTTGACTGACAAACATTTGTATAGGTTAGAAGGTTCAAAGTTCGAAGTAAAGAAAAAATACCCGCATTTGACCTTTGATAAAATCGGTCACATTTCATTATTTCCCGGACCAGATCAAGCAGCTGTTCTGCACTTAGATAAAGCTGGAGACCTCGCGTTTTTCCTTCCAGGAAAGCGATGTATCGGCGAATTTATCGGTAATTATATTAAGGCAGCCAAAAAACTGAATATACAAACACCAATTGAAGTGAGTGCTAAAATTAGTTTGAATTTGGATGGGAAAATGAAAGAACTTGTCTTGGTTGAAAGTAATGTACCCAAACCTGTTTTTCATAAAGGTCAGAAAAATCAGATTGTACTAGCATGGTCACTGATTGAAACTAAAGAATAAATCTGGTATTCTAACACTTATTTATTTTTCTATATCACTTATTAGTATTTTTATTTAACATTCCGAATTTTTTATTTTTCTATAGACTTTTGTAATAATTATAATCACAGTTTGTTTGTATTGGGTATTTGTGCAAAGCATGTCGATGACAATTTTAGATCAAAAACTATATCCAAAAATTCTTATATAAATCCCGAATCCGTTCCAACCTTTGCAAGGTTATTCAACTGAGTATAGGAGGATCTGGACAATCCGCTTGTTACGGGGCCTATCATACGTGCTCTTAGTAAGTAGACGAATTCCAATGACCCCCATGTGTAACTAGGACCGTTGCTACTTTAATTTCGAGCGTCACGTAACTCCAGACATATCGAAGTCTGAAATTGTACAAATATGGTCCGAAACCGTCAAAGTAGGATAAATTCATCGATTTTTATCAAACTTCACTTCTGTCGAATAATTATCACGGTTCCTTAAGATTCGATTTGACTGGAGTTGACTATTGTTTTCACTAACTTTCTAGCTATCATGGCAGATCCAATAGAATTCCTGAAACAGCGTCTACGATCAAAACTAGATACAATAGACACAGCAATAGAAATGTATCATGTACGTGTAGCAACATACATGCAGGAGAAAGATAAAATATGTGAACAGGGTAAAACCAAAATTGTTAATAAAATATCAAACGAATTTTGTCGATTGTTTCTTGAACTTGATGCTAAGCAGAAACAAATGATGGACGAATTAAATGTGATTTTTCAAAAGGTTTTTGAGAAGGAAATGATAATGCCAAACGGTGAACAATGTGAAATAGCAGTAAATAATCTCATTTCTTGCAAAAGTCAAGTCAATTCATTGCTTAATGAAACCAAAAGAGCTAATTTTTTCCAGGAAAGCTCAAAGATCGGACAAGAAATCGAACAGAATTTAGATGCAATGATGCAGTTTCAACTTGAACAATTTGAAGAACCAACAAATCCTGTTCAATTACCTAATTTGGATTTTAATCTAAATGAATACATCAAATCGGTTGACTATATTGTTTTACAACAAGAAAATGTGAATACTGTTGAATCGGCTGATAGTAATGTTTCCGTCGAGTTAGATATCGAATCACAACCTGTAATTAACCAACTGCGGCATTTATCACCTGAAGGTGAGAAAAATCGCGAGGTTACACCAATAATGCAAAGGCTTATAGACAATAAAATCGAACTGAAAGAAGATGAAGTTCCCTCCTCACCTGAAAGTGACCTTGAGGTCAAAGTACAAACACCGAAACCAATTTTGAGTGAACCAATTGTCCCTTTCCAAACGCTTTCACAAAACCGGAAGCATAAATTTGTCGTGACACATGTTGGTTCGCCTTCTTATATATATTTACAACTTTTGACAAAAGAATTCAACCAAATGATACCGGAAATAACGAAATACCATGCGGATATAGATTTACACCCGGAAAAAATGGAGGTGGTAACTTCCGCGAGTGTTGAGAATGGAAAATATTTTTTCGCGAAATATGAGATTGATAATTGTTGGTATCGAGCACTGATACTTTCGAAACAAACAGACGAAGCTCAAGTATACTTCATTGATTACGGAAACACCGATAAAGTACGGATAGAAAACCTGCGAAATATTCCAGAAAAATTCGCTACACACCCACAACAAGCTTTTATCGGCTCGCTACACAATATCAAACCAAATGGAAGTGACGTCACGATAATTACACCATCAAATACTGATGAATGGACATTGCCATCTTTGAAATACCAATGGGACAATGAAGTAACACAATGGGTTGATGTTGTTTTGGATGCACATCGTGCTGTATACGGTGATGTCAGTCAATGTGGAGAGTCGAATCATCTGGAGTTAGAGATTATATTGAATACTGAGACAATCCGCGAGGTTATACAACGGAAATTACTCACATTAACTCCTGCACAATTGACGCTACTTGATAGAGAACACGTTGGGTTACGTGAACTACTTGTAAGTGGTTCTATGGGGCTTGAAATTGAAGATAACCCCCAGAGAAATTACGACACACTTTCATATACAAATTCAACATCTTCTATTATTAATATCTCAACATCTGAACAGAATATCGCGGAAAAACCTATAAGCGAATTTCGCGAATTTGGTGATTTAATTGGTTCACTTCGTAGTGAAGATGAAACTGGATATTATTTCCCGAATATTTACCAAGAAGATGGTTCATTTTCGTCTATGCTTATTCACATAGAATCTCCTGATCTCTTCTATGTCCATGTTATTCACATTAAAAATGCTATTGTCGATCAAATTGCGAGAGAAATCGCAGAGTTTGTTGCGAATGGTCCAATGTTTTACAGTTTTATTGAACTCAGACAGCCTTGCATTGCCATCGACAAGGGGGACGATTTGTGGTATCGGTGCTTGGTATTAGAATTGAATCCTGAGAAGACGAAATTTTTCGTTTTTTTCGTTGATTTCGGCAATACAGCTTGGGTAATGCAAAATGAAATATTGCCAATTGAAAAAAGATTACTACGTTTCCCTGCACAAGCTATTCCTTGTCGTTTGAGCGGGATAAAACCGCCAAAAAATAAATTACTTTGGTCGTTAGAAGCAATGGAAACTTTCCATAAAATCGGATTTCATACAATACTAACTGCATTCATGACGTCATCTATTTCACGTGAACGTATCCATAACAACGTGGTGGTCATGGAGGAATGCTTGATAAAAGTACGGCTATTTAATTTTGAGAATAACAACGAATGTTTGAATGATCGTCTCGTGGAATTGGGGTATGCAGATTTGGTAGAGAGACCACACGACCCTGAAGATTCGTTTTCATCATTTTCAAATTCTCCTGACGAATTGAACCATTGGAATCCAATGGAAACCGATTTTCTATCTCCGAATAACAATTATACATACGAAGATGATAATGTACAGGTCGCTATACATGGGAAAAAAGAAGCAAATACGTCAATGATTTGCAGGTATTTCAATTCAACCAAAGGCTGTTTTATGGGCGATAAATGTAAGTACATTCATACAACATTTCCTGAAAGGTTGGCTAATCAAATCGAAATTCCAAGCAGTAATAAAGTAGTCCAATTACCCCTTGTTGCTTCGTTTATTTTCTGTAATATTACTGCTATACAATCACCGAATATTTTTCATATTACATGTCCTAATGGATGTTTTGATTTGACGAATGATATCGTTTCGGGTGGTGAAAATCTAACAAATATTCTGGAAGAAAAATACCCTCTCGCTGAATCGGATTATTTTCAATTACACAAGGAAATTCAAGAGTTTTACAATAAACAAAGTTGTCCCACTATTTCCGAGAATTGGGAAAATGGTGAAATTGGCGTTGCCCTTTCTGAAATTCAAGAATGGCATAGGTGTAGGATAATTGATCCTGACGGCGTCAAAGTGTTCTATCTCGACTATGGATATACGGAAATAATTGAGGCGAAATACATCCGAAAAATCGAGAGTAATTTCATAATTACACCATTCCAAGCTATCGAGTGCACACTGTCAAATGTAACTCCCATCTCAGAGAAACTTCCCAAGGCTAAAGAACGTTTTGAAGAGCTTGTCACACGCCAGAAGTTCCTTGGACGTGTCGATTCGAATTTAAAACTAGCATCAGTGAGTTTATATTTCCTGCCAAACGGTGATGAACCTATGGACAGTAATATGCCTTGCAAATGCTTGAATGATATTCTATGTGATGAGGGCTATTTTACACGCTGTGAAAGTAGAAATTATGTTTCTAATTTTGAGGGGAAGAAAATTATTATTAGTCCTTGTTAACCTTATTATTATTGTTATTTTATTCCGAATAGATTCTTTCTATGTTTTAAGTGCTTTCATCAATCATGGTAATTTTCTTAGAAACTCGGTAGGTATTAATTACCTATTAATGTATACTAAAATTGTTTGACAATTATTTTGAAAATATTGATTCAGTCAAATCTAGTACAGTGGAGTCCCCGAATAATGGACACATTGGAGACATGGTGTCTGTCCGTTGTAGAGAATTGTCAGCTCAACGGAGACTGCTTTAGTATTAATTACATGCTTGGCACGAGGTTTGTCCGTTTTGGGAGACTTCACTGTATATTAAAGTAACCAAAGTTTGTATAGTATTTTCTTCGATAAGATGGGGTTTTATTGTTTGATTCGGAACATGAATAACTTACAACTTAACACTTAATATATTTATGAACTCAGACTTTGGATATATGCGAAATTGCGAATCATACCTTATCCATGTTCTGAGCAGATAATATATGAATCTAAGCATTGCAATTATGTTATCAATTGTACAAATTCTTGATATTTACATTAAACTTTGGGATCAGGCTGTGTTTTCCGGTGTTAGGTCGATTAGCAGAGGTTTTTTAACACTAATTACTTGGCTCTATCCCTGTTCTAATGACCCTATAATCCGAGAACTATAAAACACAGTCTATTATATTTCATTTGTAAGTTATCCATGGTAATAATAGACATACACAAGCAAAGTTGTATTTATTCGAAACACAATAAAGTGACATATTGCTTACAATTGATGGGAAATCAATTCATTTCTCATCAATTTGGAATATATTCGATTTCAATTCAGGTTTTTGTTGTTTCATAGGAGAAACACGTTGCATCGCTTCTTTAGCATATTTTGTTTTGTGTAGCCCAGCTTTTCGTAGAGCTAATTCAAGACGGATTCTTGGATCAGCTGATACAATTTCTGAAGTGAAAGTGTCGACTTTGAAAAGAGGTGCTTGTAGGTGTTTTTCATTGGGGTTTGAGGTGTCAATTTTCGCGTTGTACGCTTTTGTCGTGTGGTGAATACGTTCTGGGTCTTTCACGACTTGGTCAGAGATTTTTTTGGTGATTAATTGCTGTAATTCCTGTTTACGTAATGAAAATTCGTTCTTTTCATATTTTTGCATTTTACGATTTTCGATTTTTTCTTGAAAATTTTGATTTCTTTTGTTTATTTTTTCTTTATCGTTTTCTATTTGATTTGCAAGTTCTTTTTTCGTGCGTTCAATTTGCATTTGTAAATCGGCCTTATTTTGATCTTCTCGTATTGTTCTCTCTTTTTGAAATTGAATTACTTTTTCTTTCTTCTCTTTCGTTTCTTTCAATTTTATCGTCTCTTCAAACTTTCGTTTTGCCTCCATTTCTTCAGCTTCTTTCACTGCTAAATCGTTTTCCATTCTTAAAATATCTAATCGTTTCATTTTCCAATCGCGGAGTTTCACTAAAAACTCTATTCTTTCCTTTTTCCGTTGTTCCTTTGACAATTTTTCTTCTTGAACTTCGAAATGAGAAGTCCATGATTCTTGATTGTGTATTTTTGTTTTGGAAATGTACTCAGTTTTGCTATTGAAAAACGATTTAATAAGTAACCTTTTCTGGAATTCGTATGCTTCAAGGCCAAAATGCCAAACTGTTAGATCACGTACTTCAAATTTTGACATATTCGGGAATTCCTTTTCCAATCGATCTAACAGTAATTTTCTACGGTTTAGATTGGACGTATCAGTGTATTGATTCATAATAAACTTCGCCTTTTCCAACTCGAAGTTTGTAAGCGAAAAATTTGACAGTTTATGCGACGCATATTTCGTTTCTAAATGCCGAAATTTGGTTATATAGTTTTCAATTAGTTCATGGTATTCTTGTACAATATCTTGAATTGGAAATTCGTCAGGCCATTCAAGTTCTTGAATCTCATCGGGAATTGATTGAATATCTTCAAGGGAAATAAAATTCGAATAATCACTGATAATATTAAAATTCCTGCAAATCTCCTCAACAAATTCGAAATCTTTATCAAATTCTCCAATTAGTTTGTTTAAAATTTCGTTACTTTCGATTGAAACTCGCGAAATTTCTTCCTTTATCGCGGCTGCATGTTCTTTCTCGAATGGACTTTGACCTTTGACATGTTCTAAAACTGTCATTTTGATATCGCAACTAATACTTTTGACTGGCTCAATTATTCCTGCAAGAAACATATCAAATTCCTCATCTAATTCGCCTTCAAAACATTTTATCTTTTGCACAAAAGGTTTGAAAATTTCCAAATCTTTCTCCAAAATTGTGAAATAAAAATGCTCCAAATCAAGTTCGATTTTATTGAATCCGTTCAACAATTGTTTAGCTGTGTTACTCCAGATTTCATAATGCTGATTGGCTAACCTTTTGTCCTTCAATTCAGTATTAGTCTTCTTCAAATCATTTACTTTATTCAGAGCGCATTTATTTTCTTTCCTTGCGTTTGTTATGCCCTCTTTTATGGCTGTGTAGTCGACAGATTTTCCTTTTGCTAATGCAATGTATTTATCTGCTGAAGGTTTGCAACCGATTCCAACTGTGCTTGCTAGGATATTTTTCCGGTTAAGATCCTCGATTGTTCGCCCAGACATTGGCTAGCATAAAATGGATAGGTTATAAAAGGTTCAAACTGTGTGGATTTTCGACCCAAAGCCAGGTAAATACGAATACTGGTTTGACCAGAATTTTGTCTTCTAATGACATGACATTATCCAATGACGAATGTTTTGCAATCATTGGCCCGACACGGCCCCGAGTCTGAAGCAAGGGTTACCTTGTTGACCATGCAAGTAATAATATTCTGGCCGCATTCACTTCCGACGGCACTGAGGGAACTCAGAACTTCAGATACCCTGAATTTCGAAGTTACTGTTTATGAATCGATATCAGTAATTCATCACTTATTAATTAAGACGATAGAACTTGAAAAGAAACTAGAGTAAAATTCCATTCCAAGTAATTTGATAATTCGTGAAGCAATAAAATTGAATAGTATCACATCCGCGTAATTGAAATAATAAATCGCAATAGGTATGCAAGTATCCTATTATAGTTTGAATACATTCCTTAGTTTTCTGGTGGTAACTAAGGTATCTATGCGGTTTTATATTGATTCGTTATAATTAGTTGATGAGTTAAATCTACTGTAATTATTAATGTGAAGGAAAATGCGAATCAGGGTTATACTTCTAAAAGTTCTATTAAGATGAATTCATTGCTCGAATTCAAGATATTATACGGGAAATAATCCACATAATTTTGGAATTATTTCCCTGTATCCGTCAAGGGGGCAAGTATGCAATGTCGTTGGACAAAATGTCAGTATTCACCAACCTTTCCTTGATTAATAATTAACCCATAATTGTCCAATAAAAGAATTCAATCGTTGGTTATATCATTTCATTCATTTATTCCGTACATTATACAAGTATTCATATTACTCGAAAAATCTTCAATTATCAGAAAAATATTATTAATTTCCAGCAAATATTTTATAGGATTTATCATATAACTATCTATTTATATATTTATCCGTATATACACATTAAAACTTTGTACAATTATTCAGGGATTCCAATCATGCTTGGTTGTTGCCATGGATACTTTCAGGAAAATTCGATGGTATTTCCATTGTAACTGGCATTGGTAATGGGACGATTGTTACTGAATCATTTGACTCGCCAGCGGAATCAAGGCCTTTGGAATAAGTTGAAATTAACGGTGTTCTATGCTTGGAACGTGTGTGAACTTTTAAATGGGAGTGGGTGGCGAATCCTTTGAAGCATAAATGACATTTGAATGGACGTTCTCCAGTGTGAATACGCTCGTGTTCGATTAAATGCGATTTTTGACGGAATGTTTTATGGCAAAATGAACACTTGTACTTTGAAATACCCAAATGTTTGACTTGTATATGTAAACGTAGGCTGTAAGCATTGCTGAATTTCTTATAACACATTACACATGGGTAGTAGATTGTGTTTGGGATATGCCTTGCTTCATGGCATAAATGTGTTTCCTGATTCATGCATACTTCAGAACAAAACCGGCAACGGAAATGGTTGAGTTTTGCTAAGTCCTCGTTCAATGTGTCGGTTAGTTTCTGTGAGATTTGGATTGTTTGAGTCATTTTATGTAGTTTTGTAATCTAAAAAAAAGGAAAATTTATAATATTTTGCCATAATAATTATATATCAAAAGTTGACGAAAAAGCGAAAATTCGTAATATAGTCAGGACTTGCCGCCTACAAGAACCTGGAATTTCGTATTTAACTGAAAACTGTGAAAAAGTAGGCTTAAGATACTTCCATTTTATGCTATTCAAAATTTCAAACGTAAATATATAATATAAAAGTATAAATTATCAAATTTTAATCAGAATTTTTGTCAAATTTTTCATTTTGTGTGCCAAAATTCTGCAAATTTATATTACCAAATCCAGCAAATTCCAGTAAATATCAACAAAAATAGAAAATTCTTAAACCAAAAACTAAACCCTAAGTATGTAATATATACTTTATATATTCTATAAACGCATTGTATCGGTTTCCTATAGAACATCATATAGCGTGTTAAAACACGTGTAAATATGTTTAATTGACCAGATTACGACGTAATTTATACAAATGCCCCATATTCAATAGCTGGAATATGCTGGAATGGGTTTTTATGGTAGGCAATTATAAAAATGACGATGCTATACATAGAAAAATGAATTGTGTCTACAAGTAAATAATGGCAGCACACTATTTGCCAAAAATTACAGTTACTTTCACTCAACTCTTGTTATATCGAACACGTGTATGTAAAAATGCCCGCTTATCTCGAAGTAATTATCGCGGTCCCTTGAGCTTCGATATAACTGGAGTATACTGCATGTATATTTTACTTCTGTGTACTCTTTAATAATTGAAATCGGATTGTTTCTTACGTCCAGGGTTCTGCGAATTTCGCACCTTTCTTAATTATTTTCGATCGTGAAACACAACATTTGACAGTCAACTTCAGTTATATCAAAGCTCAAGAGACAGCGATAATTACTTGGGTATAATCGATGAAATATACTATTGGGAGCCGTATTTGTACAATTTCAAACTTCCGTATAAGCGGGTATTTTGATATATCCGTGTTCGATATAACCGAGTTTCCTGTATATGTACTTAACGATCATAAAAGCACAATAATTCTTAATGTAAATACATTAAATTCCAACTTACATTTCCGTGTGAATTAATGAAGATGATGCGGAAGATGATGATTGAAAATCCGTTTTGAATTAACCAATTCCATTTACTAAGTATTTATACTTGATACACACCATAATGGGTCTGGGATTGAATATTGAATCATGTAATACTATACATTACGTTAGCAACCAAAAAAGGTTTGGCTATTTCATGTAATACTATTGCATTATAATACATTCCATTTAGTGCCAACTGGTTGTCAACGCCCATTACTAGAAACTGCGTAGATAAATGGTTTAGTAGTCAATTAATAGTGATTATTAGATAGAATTGATGTTACAGATTGATTGAAGTTAAGTGTGTAATTGGTTTAATTATTTTGAGTCAGGATCAGTATTTTTCCTAATTAGTTTTGCAATATATCTAGATATGAGATCGTTATTTGGGGAATATAGATTTTGTTCATTGAGTTAATTTGATTGTGAGTGTTTCACAGTTTAACCTAAACACATGACGGGGTGTAGCGACGCGAAAAATGTTCTCCCATTTGTGGAGGTTCATTTGTACGGGACTAGGAATTCGCTCTATTCATTATTCAATCCGTTTCCAGAAGTTTTCCGGTTCCGCAGGCCCCGTTTGTGGAGGCGAAAATCCATAATTTCGCATCGAGAACTCAATTGACAGTACTGATAAACTGAAGCATAGGCGCAACTACGCTCATAAGTCTGTGGGAGCATATGTGACGTCATGCCCTATACTTTTGTATTATGGTGAAGTCAAATAGAGAAGGCACGTGCCCCACCCAAAACTATCATAATAGCTCCTATAGCATGCAGTATAATCCATATTTTCGTCTGTAACAATATTAATTAATTACAGTATTGATATCGTTTTCCTATTTTGACTAAATAAGACTTCTGCCCACACTCTATACAATTGTTACATAAAATTAACTCAATTATCTCACCAATTAATTACGGGTAACGCAACTGGTCCGATGATAATTTCAAATTGAAGTTTCACGTAGACATAAATATATATTAGATAAGAAATATGACTAATTGGAATGTATCTTACTTTCTCCTTATATGGAAGTAATATGGTGATAATTTAATTTGTTTATTCAATTGTTATTGGTTTCGCACTGTCTATAAGCCTATTCATGAAGTGTGAATAAATAAACAAATTATAATTATACTGATAGAAACCTGTGTCAGTAATTAAGTGTTATCTACACCTAAAACTTAGAGGGTTAGAATCTTATATGAAAACTTGAACTTTATCGACAAATTGTCGGTACCCGATTATTTCAAGAAATGGCTTAAATTTCACTGATACAGCCTAACAGTGGCGGTCCCAGGGGTGGCTAACAGAGTATTTAACCGGATTTCAAAATTCTGGGACAGCCCCTGCAGCCCCTGATATTTCACTGTACATATATAACTACATAGTTGCAATGTACCTGTAACACTTACTGGAATGGCAAAAATATTTTCGAACGAATCTATGATGGTTCTCTAAGAGAGGATTCTCCAGTATTTCTAAGCTTATATTTGTACGTTATACATATGCCAATACATAGTTTGGACAAAAACCCGCCGATTCTGTGGAACCGCGTGAATACGAATTCCGGATAGGACCTACAAATCTTGACACAAAATCAGGTCCCTAGAATGGTTATTCAATTGGCTGGTATTACTCTAGTTAATACGAATAAACAATAGAGTGCTATCTGACAATTTCCATACTAAATTAGAGAAGAGAAGCTTATACTTGAATAGGTAATCTTAGACGTAAAATAGAGCAACCAATGATTATTGAATTACTTACTAGATGATATAGATTGCAACTGTCGCCTGGCTGGGATACATGTAGCTGTACAGATGCTGGCAAATTTCTAATTTTGAATATAATCACACAAATAGAGATTACTAATGGATGATAATTATTGCATCTGGTACAACTGTAAGCTAGAGTATTGAGGACATTAATTACATTATGCATTAAAGGGTAATTTATCAAATGTCTATTAAATTGGCAGGGAAGATTGCGTAAAATGTAGGTAGCCAAATATTCAAGAGATAACGGGACGAAAGTTCACTGTATATACATGGATTTATCGCCACTCTCTAGAGTTTAGAAGAATCTTTTGATGAAATTTACACCCATCTTGGCCACGGGTATGCAAATTCATGGTACCGCCGTTGTTCACGTCTCATTCCGGTGTAATTTCGAAATTGTCCTGCGAAAAAACTGAAATGAAGTTTTACCACTATGTCAAGGGAATCCAAATCCTGGGATCGCCCCTGAACACAGGAAAATATTAAGGGACAGTAAATTCAAGAATAGCTATCGAATTTCTATACCTTATTACGCTATCCCATTAAAAATCCGTCTGCCAATTATAAGACGCCTTAGTAACAATTTTGGTCAGAAATAAAAGCAAGAACTTCTTTCCTGTAAACGCCCTTAAGAATACGTAAATTCAACATTTGATTACAAACAAATCGCTTCACTAAAGAATGATAACGTAAGTTGATGTATTTTCTAAAAATAGCTCAAATTTAATATATGTTCGAGATGTTTGTACAATTATTGGGCGTATACATACACCATTCTTGTATATATCAAAAACCTGACCTTCAAATCGTAAGGTTAAATAGGAGTCTCGAGTTTCAGGTACTGGCGTATTAATGTGTCTTTCAAGCTGGTTAATTCAATTAGATATGATAATTTTATCTAGTCATTGAATTTATCTTGGAGTAAGGTTTATGTAATTCTGAGCTGGAATCACACTGGATTATGTTATTATACAACTAAGAGTGTGTTTGTGAGATGTATAATCTAATTTTGGTGGAAGTAGGGAAGTATTCAATTGAACATCGTTAATACGAACATCAACGGACTGTCAAAATGTGCTCGCTTTACCCAAATTTCGCATTAACCGGAGTACCGATAGAATAGCCTGATTTTGTGCAAATATTAGTTCGTCTTTTCCGGAAATTCGTATTAGCTGTGTTCGTATTAACGAGGTTCCATTGTATTCAGCATTCCAGAGGTTTGTATCATGTATACTAGCATATAGGAAAAATTGTTGCGTTACATCGAGACGGAAGGCATAATTGTCAATTTTCTAAAAATGAGATTTGTTTAAGATCAGTTGAATCTAACTAGTTAACAAATAAAATGTATGGCAAATGTGATATCTACTCACCCAAGATGGTGAAATAATGTTCATTTCGTTATAAATCACTGTAGTACAGTGTTCTCGTCAGGATTATGTAATAGGGGGGTGCGCCGTACACACTCTGTGCACAATACGCGTAAAAATACACCCTTAAGGGAAAAGAAGATGATGGCCCGTTTTTGGGTGAATATATAAAATTGTTTATCCACGATAGAGGGGTACACTATGTCTATTTAGGCACGATAGGGGGGTGCATAATCACAATAAGGGGTGGCTGCGCCCCCTCAAAACGGCCTAGCGAGAACACTGCTGTAGTAACTTTAATTTCCCATAAAATTTAATGAACAAAAGGAAATGAAAGTGAGTTTGTTCAACTACGCGAGTATTTGGATTCTGTGCTTGACAACTATGAGAGGGGAGGTCTTGGTCCCACATTTTCATAGAAAATGATAGTTCTGAGAGCTTCCTGGCATGTTTTGCATGTAAATTATAGATATAGAAAAGATGTTTGTCTCTCGTGCTACATGTCATGCATAAAAATCAACAAAACAGTTGGATAAAAATAGCCAAATTTCAAATAGATTAGCAAAAAAAATATCGAGAGGCTAAATTTGGAAGATCCTCACATGATATTTAGTATGGCAATTAAAATCTACTGATTTAACATAATTCTGTAGCAACCTAACAAAATATATCCTACACTTTCAAAAGAAAGTGCAATCATATTTCATGCATAAAATCTAGGGAATCACTCAAAAGATAAGGTTGCATTACACAATAGACGTCCTCTGCTAAAATTTACATCAATAAAAAATCTTTTCAAAAGAGAAAATGTAATCTAGCAGAAAATTAGCATACACGAGTATTATTAAATGTTACTATTATTCATAATTTGTGCTTCTTTTGTTTGAACTTTTTTTTAATTATGACAAATCGGGGAGATTAACAGTTTAATCAAATATGGCCCAATTTACAACATGAGTGATTCGTGACCCCTGAGGAAGTTCAGAAATAGAAATTTACCGAAATTCATTCACTTTATGATACAACCAGACTTTTTAATAAGTTATGGGTGTGTTCAAATATCAAATCAATGGTTTTGAAACCTATACGTCATACTTTCCAAGCCATTATAATAATTTTAAAGATATTCTTTGCTAATCCTGGGATAATCCAGCGATCCCTAGAGGGTTGTCAAGTACGTACTCATACTCAATGGTGCAACTAGGGCCATTTTGGGTGGACACGTGCCCATCCCGGAACTTTAGCGTCCACCTAAATTCGGCTCCACCTTAATACAAAAAGTATAGAGCGGATGGGCATGACGTCATATTTGTCCATTAAAATCCCATGCAAAAGTATCAAAATACATATCAAGAACACTACAAACATTATAATTCGAATATTATACTACTAATCGATATTACTAAATTCCTAACTATCTTCCTCAATTCGAAATGTAAGTACAGTTGAATTTGAAGGCACACTCGCGTTTTCTTCAAAATATACTTTATTGACGATTCCATTCTGGGGTGAGAATATTGTCTGTTCTTGTTTCATAGCTGTCAATGTCAAAAGCGCATCTCCTTCATTGACAGTTTGGCCTTGACTGACGTAAACCTTTGTTAAAGTACTCGAATAGGGTGGCGAAACGATTTTACCCTTTGCAATGGAAGACTGTTTGAGTTGCGAAAGATAATCATGTTCTTTCTGCTTCAAAATATGCGTAGAGTTTATTTTGTGTAATTTTAACTCACCCTTATCGAAAATTACCGAAATTTTTTCTAACTCATTATTGATTAATGTGTGTAGGTCGAATGAGTTTTGAGAATTTTGTAAAATTGAACCTTCACAAATTACAGGTTGTGATAGTGAAGGAGAGGTGATTTCTATTTTATTTTTATCTATATAGTGTATTGTACAAGAAATTGTTTTTGAGTCGAATTCTAAATCGATTTTGCGGTCACAAACTTGAAATTTAGGATCGAGTGACGAAAATGGTGAACTTGGATCTTGAGAAATAGCGCGTTTTTCTTTCAAAAATTCACTTTCAGCCAGGACTAATCCGAAGATTGATTGTGCTAGAGATGTTTCATCAATCGTGTCATTTTTCGCGAAAAGTTGATCATGATATTGTTCAATATATCCAGTATGGAGTTCACCATCTAAAAACGGTTTATGTCGAATCACATTTGACAAAAAATCAATATTTGTATGTAGTCCACTAATTCTATATTCTCTCAAAGCAAGGAATAATTTTCGCATCGCAATTTCGCGAGATTCACCCCATACAACTAATTTCGCGATCATAGGGTCATAATACGCGGTCACTATATCACCTTGGCGTACACCTGTTTCAATGCGTAAATTTTTGCGTTTTGTGGGTAGTTTCAAATGCAATAAAGGCCCTGGACTTGGTTGGAAATTCATTGTTGGATTCTCAGCGTATATTCTCGCCTCAACCGAATGACCATTACAAATTAATTCGGAAGATTTCGCTGGTAACTTTTCACCGTTTGCAACACGAAATTGCCATTCAACTAAATCCGTTCCGGTTATCATTTCAGTTACTGGGTGTTCTACCTGCAGACGCGTGTTCATCTCCATGAAAAAGAATTTTTGTTCGGTGTCCATTATAAATTCGACAGTTCCTGCTCCTTCGTATTTTACACGTTTTGCAGCTAGTATAGCCTGTTGACCCAATTCTTGTCTGACGTCATGATGCAAAAAAGGCGCGGGCGCCTCTTCAATTATTTTCTGGTGCCGACGTTGTATACTACAATCACGTTCAAATAAATGTATACAATTTCCGTGGGTATCTGCGAAAATTTGCACTTCTACATGTCGCGGTTTTTCAATATACTTTTCGAGGATGACACGGCCATCTCCAAATGATTTTTCTGACTCACTTTGGCATGATTTTAAACCATGTAAAAATTCTTCGGTTTTTCTCACAATCCGCATTCCTTTCCCACCGCCCCCAGCAACGGCTTTTATCATTAGCGGGTAACCAATTTTATTCGCCATTTCATGGAGAAATTCCACATTCTGTTCATCACCATGGTAACCAGGAATGACATTCACTCCAGCTTCGGACATGATTCGCTTTGAAATGCTTTTCAGACCCATCGCTTCTATAGCGGAAGATGGTGGCCCGATCCAAATTATTTTATTCGCGATTACCATTTCCGCGAATTTCGCGCTCTCAGATAGAAACCCGTAACCTGGATGAATCGCAGTAGCGCCGGTCATCTCTGCGGCTTTTATCAGTTTGTCCATTCGAAGGTAACTTTCTATGGCAGGCGACGGCCCGATATAAAATGCTTGATCGGCTAATTGCACGTGACGACTGTATCTATCAGCGTCACTGAATACAGCTACACTCTGTATGCCCATTTTTCGTGCCGTTTTGATAATGCGACATGCTATTTCTCCACGATTAGCGATTAATACTTTTTCAAACATAGTGGCTAAATATAGAACGTAAAAATTAGGTAAATATCGTTGCTACAGAAATCTTGTTAAAATGGGGTGGATATTGATATTCCGTTTACATAGCAACCCTGTCTATTGCTGATGGCCATTACGAGCCTGGACTGAATGTAAGAAAAATTTTTGACGAGTATTTTCCCTAAAAGGCCAAGTGGAATATTGATCTGAAAATCTCTGAAACATGATGTCTAAATGCTTGTATTTAAAATCAAATTTATATCATAATGGCTACAATGCCGGCTACGAAGCTCCAGTGATAATTCTCTCGATAGTCATTTAATAAAATTAAAATAACTTCTTCTACCGAATCCTGCAGATATTGAACTAAATAGAACTTTGAAAAACGAAAGTAGAGTAGAAATCGGTAAAGACGTACCTCGGGAAACAAAAAATAGTCTGTTGTATTATATGTTTTATTCGAATAGGTTTGTATTGCAATGAATAGAACTATTTTTTTGTATGGAAAGTAGTGCGTATTAACCGAGTGTTTATTCTTATCCAAGTTCTACCGTAGTTCTAAAAATAAACAGACACCCTGCCTCTCTATATTACGCCTAACATATATCTAATAAAAGACACTGTATTTGCACCATAGAATTTTGATATCAAATATATACTATGATGGTATGTAGAATATGCTTGATTGAATACTTATCACATCTATTATAATGTAATAGAAGCTTTTCTCAAGGCCATTAGTAAATTATCGAGTCCGTGGCAAAAGCGAATGAAGGCAATTAAACAGATTATAAAATTAGAGTATGAAACTTAAAGTACACTTCATTACTTTATTATTGAGTTTAATTAGCATGAATTTGTGAGATTTTTCTTTGTAAATATATAGTTGATAAGAAAAATCACATTCAATTGAGAATAAATATTGTAAAGTAAGGCAGTTTATTTATTAACTGATTGGTGCAGTGAGAATGTATTATTTATGATGAGATAATTAATTAGATTTGGGCGCTTAAATCTGACCAAGAGGCGCGGAGGAATATTCGGCGGCAATCAAACTATGAACTCAGGAAATATTATGCGGCCTAGAAGTCCCGCACGAATGTATTTTCTTCACAAATTATGTATTTATATGAGATTTCGTAGGCCTATAAATTTATTTGTCTTAACGTAGCTGCGTGACGAATTAAATGAACATATTTCAATACAGTAGTGGAACCGCTATAAGTGGGGTGTCTATAATGAGGGACCTCTATTAGAGAGGCAATTTTGGTCCGCTTTCATTCATTTCCATAGAAACAGACCTTTATAACTGGGAGTGGTGAATGAGGCATACTTTAGAAGAAATTATGCCTCACACCATTGAAATTTACCTCCATAAGCAATTATTGTGCAAAATTTGGAAAAAAAACACGTATTTCTCGCTATGATGAATTGATATCTTTGAGTTTCTAACTCTAAAATTCTCAGATTATTGCAAGTTACAAATTCGAAATTCAAATCTGCTAAAAACTACGAACATTTGACGATGTGCTTTAATATGCTTCATTGACCCAGGGGCTTGTCCTTTGCTCGATTATCAAAATCTCTTTGCATAAAATCTTTCTGAAAAAAGGTTCAATTTTTTTGATGATTGTAATATAATAATACATCAAAATTCATCAATAAACTAACTCCAAAATTGGATATTTTCCTGATTGATTGAAACTAATAGTAATCCCAATTAACCTAAACCCTGCCTCAACTATTACGCACATTATTCACTCAATTTAATTGGAGATCACATGTATAAGCCATCCATTACTTTTCTACACGAATAAGGTTGACGGGGCGGTGTATACATTCGTAGGACATCTGGTGTACTTAATCACTTTTGTACCACTCACTTAGTAGTTATACTGTGAACATTCCATACAGTTATGATCCGCCCATTACATATACGAACACCTACTACTGATATAGTATTTGCATAGCAGTATTAATTATATATCAGATTAAGTTACGTGCAGAGTTGATATTTAATAGATTTCACCTTTTCAACATGGACACCATATGGATAACTAGTTATAGGTGTGTTTGATACTGAATTTACTTACTTGATTTCTCAACTTGTAGCATATTATATAGCAAAGTAATGTAATTTTCAACCTTCTTGTATGTTGAGCTAATTCCCAACCTTTTCACCGTATGCTATTTTAACACAGTCTGTGGATCCCTACTGTCGTCATTAAGGGGTCCATAGACCCCAGGTTGAAACCGCTGAGCGAATACCAAGGGCCCTCAGATATTTATCACTTAATGTATCAAAAGTTTTACAGGTGTAATTCTTAACTAAGTTAGATATTCAAATTCTTGATACAGCTACAGTTAACAGAAAATATCTCGAACGAATTAATTTCCCATTCAAGGATAATTCTCGAATATATTTTCATCTCATTGAAGGTTCGAGATAGCTGAAATCAGCTGTATTTATTGTTCGAACATATTTTTAGTACACAAGGCAAAAAGTGAAAAACAGAAGTTTCAATTCTTTTTCTATTAGGAACACACTCAATTAAAGTCTGTTAATTTTGTCTCCTAATATTTTGATAGAATTTGATCACCATTATTCCTAAAATTTCCAAATAATTACCCTGTTTACTGATGGATTAAATATTCCAATAAACAACAGATGCTTGTCTCGCCAATTATACATTATGAATGTGGGCTACCATATCTTCCTACTCAATATCTTCAACAATTTGGTCATATACTCACCAGGCCCAGCATAGATGTTAATCCATCAAAATGTATTTCTATGAGGCAGTAATATGTAATATATTAATTTACCAAATTTCGATTTGTAATAGCGGACATACTCTGAAGATACCTCAAACAAATACGAATCACAACAAAAGTAGGATATGAAATACAAACATTTGTCCTCTCAAACTCAAGCAGATTGTATTTCTGATGAAGAGATATTGTGTAGGAGGACAATTACTACGATAGCAATGCTAATTTATACAAATATAGTGTCAAAGTGTGAATTTATAATTGGGTTAAATTGCACTAATTCATTGGTACTTTAGGCAGGGGTATATTCCTAACTATAAAAGTAAGGTAACGCTCCAACACTGCCCCCTCCACTAAATTTTTTGGTATAGAGGCAAACATGGGAGCCTTGAGCGCCAATGTTTGCCTCCATAATCCAAGAACTTACCCATTGTCAGGGTCTAATAACCTAAAATTTGATACAAATAATCCTATTTGAGTTACGAGAACAAGCAAAATTTGTAGATGATAGTATATTACATCACGATATATCATTTTAGTTATTAAATAATCTGCCATAGTATTAACATGTGGGTTAATTAAGTTACCACTAAAATCGCGTAATAACAAAGTAATCGTTATTCAATGAATTAGTTTCCTAAAATGAGCTATTTTCTTGTGTTAATTAATTAGTGAATGTATTACAACATACTTGTTGATTTTATTTATCAAAAGAAAATGAATAATGTCGAAACTGGATTATTTTGCCTATATTTTCCGTGTATATTTTGTCTGGGAAAAAATACACAGTTTCGAATGTCGAAGAGCAACAGCGAAATTTTTCGACTGACATCTGGATTCGGAGATGCGAATTGGTGGTAGTGTTATGACAAAAATAGACAAAAGCTTTCCAGGAACGAATTCATCAAAAAGTAGGGCAACTGACCACAGGAAATGATGTGGGGCTATGGCTCTACCCCACACACTGCCGCTGCAATATGAATTCCCCATCCGATTTCTCTAGAAATTGTAATTGAAATATTCATACTACTCAGGGTTTAATTTCGTTCTGAAGGTGTAACTCACAAACGGGGAACTTATGGAAACGGACTGAAATAATAACAAAATTCCTAGTCCCATACAATGAACCTCCACAAACGGGGAATTTAGCATAAACAGGGAGACGGGGTAGCATTTTTCGGCGTCCCTGACACCCCGTTTGTGGCGGTTACACTGTAGAAATCCAATAATTTATCCGAGATAAATTAGAGTAAAAAATAAGCAAAATTATTTCAAAGTTTAAAACAAATTCTTAGAAATAGTTCACAATTAATTAGCGATAAATGCTTAATAATTAAATTCAAATTCACACAGTAACTAGAAATTGATTATTAATTCACAAATATGTACGAAGAATTGCATTGAACTTGAAAAAGCTAGTTATATTTGGCGCTTTCACAGTGGTTTGTTATCTGAAACTGAGGCGTTTAATGGAGACAGAATGCTATAAATCTGGAAACTTTGAAATTATAGGGAATGGAAAATTTTGAAAATATACAAACATATATCGTTTTGACTTATTTCTAGTGAATGAAGTCCAAGCTATTGTGAATATTTTAACAATTGAAGTAAAGCACATTAGAAAAGGACTGAAGACATCCACAAAATTCAGGCTAGGAAATTTTCAGAAATAGGAGGGGTTCAGAAGTGTCCCTCTCGTTCCCAAGATGTCGAAAATGCAAAGTTGAAACAACTCCAAACGAATTGTTGATTAACCAAATCGGTATGCGTTTGACTTAATATATTAGGTTAAATTGAAATACAGGGTGTCCATCTAGTTTTCTTTCATAAATTTATTAATCAACCTTATTTAGTTATTTAACTTGAGACGGCTTCCCTTATGCACTAGTCAAAGTAGCATATGTAACAATAGAGCCTCGTTATACCAATTTCTGGATAAGACGAAGAAATAATTACACAAATCAGATATCTACAATGGTCATTCATTGGTATTACTCCGGTTAATACGAAAATTGGGTAAAGAGAACACATTTTGACTGTCCATTGGAACATCGGTAATACGAACGCCAGGTCAGATTTGTTCGCCTTATCCGGAAATTCACATTAACGACGTGACACAGTGTATGCATAGGTAAAAGAATAGTGGAAATCAGATAATAATATTTATCACAGAAATTATATAACAAATTAATTCGCGAACTTAATATACGAATAATATACAAATCCAGCAAAAAGACTCAATGCTACAACCCAACATATAATCTCCTTCATTCCCTTATTTCTATTCTGTGTAATACGATTCTGTCTGTCAATTATTTCCTCGGTTTTTGCACGGATTCTAGAACGACGTTGTCTCGCTAAGTGTAGGACACTGTCTACGTCATTTGTTACAGGATTAATAGTAGTGTTTAATTCTGGTGTATCTGCTGGTGGGTTCAGGATAGGTTCGTCCATTGTTATTGTATTGACTCTTATATAACTGTGCATATATGGGAAGTCAAATATGGTTAAATTGTTATAGCATAGGTCTGGGAAAAACTATGGGCAAATCTACACCCCAAGATGTATATATGTACCAATTTCATGATGGTCAGGCTGATATATTTCGCACGGCTTCGCGGACGTCGCACATCGTCCACGTCATTAAGACATAATTGTATAATGTACTGGAGAGAACCTATGGATTAGTTCAGAAAATAAGTACAATATTAACATAAATGCCAAGTTTTACAATTTTACTGACGTATTACGAGTGTTGCCAGTCGAAAATGTGCCAAAAATCTGAATGCGTATCCGCTTTCTGGTTGATAGAATGATACAAAGAACATGACCCAAATAAGATACAACCGTTTCGCAATTTCTTAACTATGTTGGCGTATCATAGTTTGTTAAAATAGCTTGAATAATTGAAATTGAGCTATAAAATACCACAAATACCCATACGAAAAACGGTTATAAGACAGTGTAAACCTCCCACAAACGGAGTCCCAGTGAAGCAGAAAATGATACCCCATTTCTTGGTTTCATCCAGCATTTCTGACCATACACCTATATTTCCCCATCATTTTTACGCGAGCCTAGAGTATACATATAGTATTACGGTATGGGGTCTTGCTCCAATTTTGACCCGTCTAGATCAATATTCGCTGAAATTCATGCGCCTGCAGGCGCGTCGCATACGCCTGGATGAAACCCTGTCAGTTTCTCTGTTTCTGCGAAAATACCCATTAATGGAGGTTCATCTGTGCGGGACTAGGAATTCGCTCTATTTATTATTTACTTAGCCGAAAGTAACCAAACATCAAAATAGAAATCAACAGAGTAAAATTAACACAAATATTCCATAGATTAGTGAGATAGACATATAGATATTAATTCCCAAAGTATTATTAAATACATTACAGATATAATTACAATAAAGATATATTTCAAATCTTTCTTAGAGATGTTTGTGTTTTTGAGAATTTTGTGTGTTAGAAAAACAACAAATAAAATAAACTGATCCCAATGGATATAGCAATCATTGCGGAAACGATTTGTAAAGCAGTAATCTTATTTTCGGGAATTTCTCCGTCCGGTTCGACTGTTTCTGGATGAATTTCGGTGGGTATTCTCTCTCGAATACCTTCATTTGGTTCGTTTATAATTGCTTTCTCGGTAAGTGGAGTAGTTTCTGTTGCAAATATGTCAGGAGCATTTCTGGGTGGTATTTCTGGTGCTTCAGATTGTGGTTTTGTATTATACGCAGATTTTGAGGATGTTCTTCTAGGAGGAACTGGTGAAACTGTAAATTAGAGATTGAATACGATTCTATATGAAGCTATGGATTGTGTATATTAAGGAAATTGGGTACTTTTTACATAATTTGTGTGAGTTGCGTCTGCATTGAGATCAATTGGTAAAAAAACGCACTTAAACTCCACAGGGAAAGAATGAAAAATGAATGGAAAATAATACCAGTGGTTCTTAACCAATTTCACCATGGACCACACGGACCCCTTAAGTTCATTTTTTGGGGCCCACGTACCCTTGCAGTTAACAATCATGCAAACTTTTTGGAGGTCACCGAAACCAGGGTGAGAACCACTGGTATATACAGTCGAGTTCGCCTATTAACAAGTCGTATTTGCACGATTTTCTTGCTATTAGAGGAATTATACCGGATACAAAAAGGGGTCAGAAAAATCTTGCTAATAGGCGAACATCACTATACAATGGAACCTCGTTAATACGAATACGGTCAATATGAATTTTCGGATAAGACGAACAAATATTCACACAAAATCAGGCCCCTACAACAATGGTTATTCAATTGGTTTTACTCCGGTTGATACGAACACTTTTTGGCTGTCCGTTGGTGTACATGTTAACACTATACTATCTCCTGGAGATATATTTCATATCAATCTTACCACATGCTTGTTTCCTTGCTCTCTCTACTAACTCTGGTACAGTAGCTATAGGTTGTCCTGACATAAGATTGTGTGTAGCTACTAGTATAGCTACATAAGAGAAACGAAGTTGTTCTTCTGACTGTATACAGCCGTATCTTTGCTCTCGCATACGTAGAATTATATCCTATAGAATTATAAGAAATTGATGGTATTTTCTGGAAATTTTACTGGGGTATGTCGTAAGTGTACATCAAAATTTGGGAGTATATACTATATCAGCCAGTTTTAGGCAGGTATTATAGGGAAAATGGAGATACAGTGAATCCTCGTTAATACGAACACATTTAATACGATTTCCGGTTAAGAGGTACAGAATTTTACACAATTCTAGTCTATACAATGGTTATTCAATTGTTTTTACTCCTGTTAATGCGTACTCTGGATAAGGAGTGCAAATCTCGACGGTCCCTTGGTGTACGTATTAACGAGGTGCTTCTGTATTTGAGATATAAATTTTCGGCGTCTCTGGAACCTCGTTTGTGGAGGTTATACATTGTATCTGTATTGAAGTATAATTCACCTGTACATGGACATTAAGCGGGTGACCTTCAATCTCAATTCTCCTTAAACAAGCATCCACTAGAATAAAAGTACCAGATCTGCCAACACCTGCACTACAATGAATTACAGCTGGGCCAGTTGATGATTCTACATCTAATAGACCCTTTTCTCTCACAGCTACTAGAAATTGTAGAAAATCTTCAGGTGTTTGTGGGGCGCCGAAATCTGGCCATGAGAGGTATTGGAAATGGATAATGTGACGTAATTCCTGGCTGGGTAGGTGTGTTAATTCGAGGTTACTCATTCTGTAGCCATCAGCACAAAATTGACTCTCACAGACTATTAGATAGTTACCGAACACCAACTAGAAGGTAGAGTGATTTAATATATCAATAAATAAACACAGACAGACAGACAGACAGACAGACAAACGAAACATCCAAATAAACAAACAAACAAACAAACAAACAAACAATAAACACACCTGTATACCATAATCCTTTGGGAAATACTGATGACATTTAGGTTTACCACTCTCCATCGTTCTATTCAGCATAACAATACCAGGACAATGTTCTTGCCATACCATATGCCAGAAATGCTCACTAGTTATATCTAATGGACCTTGTGACATGATATAAGCTCTATCAACTTCAGGTATAGTTATACGGTTAGCGTTAATGTATTCTGTATCAGGATGTGTTAGGATTATACGGCTGACGTCATTAGCTAGGATATTGTTGTATCTATAGGAATGGAATGGGAGAAAGTTCAAAGTTCAAAACTTCTATTTAAGCCATTGTTAGTTGGAAATTTGTTTCAGCTCCTTCTCCCGCATCAAGTTTACCTGTTGCATGAATATTATCATTATTTCGCTATTTTCTCAGTGAAATTCAGTTATACAATATATTTACAAGCTGACGGGTGAAATAGTAGCGGATTTATCTTCACAGACCCACGCATTAACCTACAGTGGATGCCGGTTATAAGAAACCACTTGGGGGTAGCAATACATGTTCTTATAGTTTATAACCGGCAAAATATACAGGAATATGTGAGAACCAATTAACAACCGGCATCCACTGTATCACGAACTAGAGTAATTGAAAATCGTCCATTGTCCACTTCTTATTATGATAACGTCATAAAATAATGATAATTGAATGCCGCCCGCCAGCATGGCATTGATATACATCATGTGGAGCTGAATCAAGTTCTCATTAACAGAGCCTCAATAAACATTACAAATTGAGACGATCGCAACACAATTAATGAGCTTTGTACCTGTTCAATGGTCTATACTGGTGCATTTTAGCTACTTCCTGTGAAGGAGGATTTTCCATAGAACGCATATGTAATTGAATATACAATCGTTTCCACCTAGCGCGAGAAGCATGAGGATCTTCCATGTCCTCTACGTCCCAGAATTCTTTTTCTACTGGGTAGACATATGCTGTGACGTCATCTTCTGGTTCTTTTGAGTTTGGACGGTCTGTGTATGTTGTTGTTTCGTCTGTAACTGTGAATATATTACAATGATAAAGGAATTATATTGACAGTTTCACACCACTAAGAAAAGGCGTTTACAGCAGTTTCGAGGGTAACGTGCTAACGCTAAAAATCGGGTCAAAATTTCGACCGGTTCCATCTCTATTACCCGGTGATACTATTTATCAGAGTCTACACGCTACGGGATAAATAAACTCACCATCTGGAGTATCTTCACTCGTAACATTAGTTGAATTTGAATTATCAATATTAGCACTTTCATTCGATCCATTTTGTGATAGATCAATGTCTTTTTCCAGGTTTTCTTGTTTTTGTTCGAGGTCTCCTATGAGAGAATCGACGGACTCGGCTGAACCCTGAGCTCCTGAATCCTCATTCTGTAACGGAGACTCGCTTCTATCTTGTGAAAGTATATCCATTACTTCTGCATCATCTTTGTCAACTGTTTCACTGTCAATTTGTGGAATTATATTTTGGTCATTTATCGGTATATTTTCTGACAATATTTCGTGATCTTTTGAACTAATAGTTTCAGAATTTCGATCATCTTTTGAATGAATATTTTCATTATTTTCGTGATTTTTTGAAACAATAATTTCATGATCTTCAGATGAGATAATATCTCCAATATTTTCCGGGTGCTTTTCACCAGAAATTTCATCTTTCGAAAGAATATTTTCCGAATTTTCTAGCTCTTTTGAAACAATATTCGCTCCTTCTATTATAACTAAACTCTCCGTTTCTATCGTTTCATGTACAGCATCAGGTGTTCCCGCCGCTTTGGAATCAACCAAATTAATTATATTAGTTTCTGGTTCGCTAGAAATTTTATCTTTTCCAGCCAAATTCAAGTCTGTGATCAAATCAGGTATGTTGTCATCACTTAATTTAGCTCCTTTTGTAGCGAGTCCATCATCTTTCTCAATAAATTCAAAATCCTCAGAACTGCTACTGCTCTGTTCAGTTAGTGCCTTGGTTAGAATGTCGGATATGCTTTGGTCAGTTTGCTGGGGTGTAACTTCAGACATCACAAGCTAAAATTCTCAAATGTAGAAATAAGTAGATCATGTTTATAAAACTATTCGAATATAGGTTGTACGATATAAATAACATGAGATATACTTGTGTGTACATCCCAGGAAAGAGGAGTGGTGACAGGGCTGTTCGAATTGTATTTGCTGAGCCGCACGACATTAATTTCCATGCCAAATTGCCAAATATGGTTGTCACACTTCCCCACAGCCCTGCATACAGCCCACCCTTTGTATTGCAAAAAGTGTGAGTACGAGTGACATCGGAGAAACAAGGAGCTTTCAATATAAGCTAAGGATCATAATACACCAGAGTTGGAATCGGGTTCGGGTTTCTCGGGTCGGGTCGGGTCGAGTTCGGGTTCGAAGTGGATCAGTTCGAAATTTGTACGTAATTTTTAAATTCAATTATTTTCTGAAAGATTATACTTACATTAGAAACATCGTATGGAAGTTTAATGAAATGGCCTCAAAAGGAGATTTACAGGATAAATATTATTAACCCATAATATTGCAAGAACAAATCTTCCTTAAAATACAAACATATATTTTGAGGAATTTCAGTTAATATCTACACTAGTTTACACTTCGGCTTCGGGTCGAGTTCTGAAAAGTGGACCCGATTCCAACTCTATAATACACCCCTCAAATAATTCCTGAACAATTTCAATCACCATAGAGTTAGATGCGTGTAAAGATTCGATACACATTTATAAATTTGAATATGCAATAAACTGCATTACTCGTATATAAATCCCAGCTTATTGAAACCATGAAACGCATATCAATATATTGCCATCTTCACTGGAATTACCGTAATGATACTATAGCAAAGATCACATTCACGGAATTGTATAGTCATAGTTATTCTGAAAACTAAAGACAGCGACATCAAAGGCTGATTTGTGAGATTGGAGGTAGGTATAAGCATGCTATCGTGACGAAACAATGATATTGAGTGTATAAGGGATAGCACACATTAGCACAGAAAATATGTGTGCCTTATTATGTAATACTTACCAACTGGCACAAATTAATCGGGATTTCCTTGACAAATCCGAGAAATTCATTCCTATTCCCCTATTCGGCCCGAAAATAGCCAGAAATATAGCAAAAAATGGGAAATTTCATTAGGATTTTCTATTTTCTCTGGATAAGACACGAAATCCTGCGGGAAGCTGCAGAATTCCGCCATTAAGCATGTTATAACGGGATATTACACTCACCAATTGTTCGAAAAAGGCTACATTTCGCCAAAATTGAGGCAGGTTTTCGTATGATAATTAATCTATCACTTTGGCTTAGAATACATATAGTTTGTCTAACACACATGAGTTAGCAGCAACAAACATGAAGTAGTTCACTTGTTGACTGATAAAAATATGTCATGTAAAAGCCATAATTATGTTTACAAAGATCTTAGAATTGATGGGAAATGCCAATAATAGCACAAGGTTGTTGTTCATGGTAATTAACGTTACAAAGGTTTGAGTGTTAAAAGATAGGGAATTCATGAAACTTTAGGAGTATGGATACGAGGGAAATATTGTAATACTGGATAAGACAGCTAGAACGTTGTGTGTACATATAGCTTCAGTTTCTTAAAGACCTTGACAGCATAGGCGAAACTATGGCATTTTTGGATGGCTCCAGTTTCGACTCCACCCCAATACAAATAATATACGGCGGATGGGCATGACGTCATCTTTGTTCGCTCAGATTCAAGAGCCTAGTTGCGCGCCAATCCCCGACAGTAATCGATTTTTCGGGAGTTTAATTAATAATCTGTATCAAAACTACATGTAAAATACGAGCAGAATTAATTGATATATCACACACAAAAATCAACAAAAATTGTATCATGCCTTGCCCATATTTAAAAATAATCAGGGAAGTATGCGCCATATTTACCAGCTGTTTAGGGAAAGGGTACCTTGTTAGGAGACCCACATTCCAACTCGTTGTCAGCATTAAGATGTAAGGTACCGTCACATTCAGCAGGTTTAGCCAACACTTCGTCTATATTGAAACACTTTCCACCATTCATACGAGAATACACATTGTTCTCACCTTCACAAATGCATTCAAAACCTTCAGGCGTGCTCTGGCAATATGAACCATCATTGCAAGTTTCACGTGTTTTACTAAAACACTCATACGGACTGTTTGCATTTGAACATTCAACATATATTGATGGGTCATAGACGTTTAACCCTGCAAATTGGCTTGGGGTGTCACACAAGGAATACGGGTTGATGTGCAGGTTGTGTGTATGGTAAGCTATGGATAACCATTCAAGGCTACAATCACAGTGTAAAAGTGGTGTTTTGAAGTACTCCAGATTTGGTATGCTTTCAATTACCCTGGGGTTTATGGTTACCATTGGGTTAACGTCTAAATTCAACTTTTTTAAGGAAATTAAGTCCAGGAAAGTGTCATCCCATATCACATCGATTAAGTTACCAGGCAGGTTCAGGAATGTCAACTGTCCAAGGCCTGTGAAATTTGAACGACGAATGGATGAAATTCGGTTTTCAAAGAGCCCTAATAGGAGAAGGTTTGGAAATCGATGTAACCCATCAATCGATGTTATTTGGTTGAAATCTAAGTTTAGATGCTCGAATATTTCTGGATTTGGCAGACAATCGAGGAATGATATGTCCTGAAGTCCGCCTTCGTGTATGGAAATCGCATTGAGGTTATTAAAGGAAGGACAGGCATTTTGAAATGCAGTTTCACTATTAGTTACATTGCATATGATTATAGTTTCTAAAGAGGGAAGAAGGCTTATTCCAACATGGCTAATCTGGACAATTTTTGCAGGACACAGACGCAGATTTTGGAGTTGAGGCAAGTCACTAACTTTGTCTGAAGGGATGGTCGAAAATGGATCATCCGTGGTGAAATTATGGAGGATTAATTCAGTAAGAAGAGGGTGATAATTCGTGAAAGGTGGGAACACATCAAAGATACCGGAAATGAACGTAAAATATTCGAGGTTAGGGAGATTGCGTAGCGAATCGGCTGTAATGCGAATCCAATCACCGTGTAGTGTTAAAGTACGTATATTCTCGTATTCACGACTGAAAACTATTTCCAATTTTCCTGGGGCAACTTGGTTCTGGACGGTAACAGCAGTAAGAGTAGAGGAGATATCTACAGTCAAATATACCTTCTCTATTCGCTGGACTAATGATTCACTTCCGGTAACTACACACGACGTGCCGGATACTATACTTGTGATAAAGCAATGGGGAGTGTTTGTAGCGATCTCTTCAGACGTACAACTCAAGGTGCAGTATGCCTCGGAACGTAGCGCAAAGACAATAAGGACAGCGAATAGAGGAACGATATATTTCATCGATTACGACCCAAAATAATGACATATTTTATTGATACTAGCTTTTATAGGAAATATTTGATGACTACAATATATGTAAAAAGAGAAAATTTATAAGTGGAAATTTAGTGTAATAGTTTTGAATTATTTCATATTGGAGATGATTAATAGGAAATAATGTTTTGATGGCAATAGGTATATAATAGCATTTTTTCGATATAGTGCAAAGTTCAATCTTATTAATATGAACAAGTTGAAATTTACTGACGTAAACAATGTGCAATATGTCTCGTATAATTTAAAAAAGGCGATTGTAATCCATTATTATTTGTAATGCAATTATATAAGATAGTGCAGTTTATTACGTTGGCCAAAAGGACGGTATTTTGTTTCTGGCAAAGTAGTTGCAATTACGGCTATATCTCGTTATGTTAACATACTTGCAAAGGCTCCCGAGATTCCTGGATTATCTCGGGGTTTCCATCCAGGATAAATTTGGAAATCCCGAGAGAAATTTCAATTTTTCAATATATTTCGATATTTTCGGGTGTAGTTGGTGAATAATGTGAAATCGGCAATTAAATACCGGGAATTTGTCAAGGAGGTTGGAAAGTATGTGTTAGGCGCGGATGGTCGAACCTCAAGATGTATAAATTGGTTTGCAATAGATAATACAGTAATCATTAATATAAATTCAATTTCCTAATATATTATTATAAATACTGGTTGTTATCTTGAGATTTTGTTTGAAGATATGGGAATATTCCTATAGGATCAATACATGCCTGTACATTGTGTGGGGCCTGTGAGATGCATTCAAATACTTTGGTTGCGTTTACATACCGGAGAATACAGTTTGTTTTTATCCAGGTTATCAGTTGGTGACAGATAGTAGGGTCATTGCATTTGCCAGCGTATTTAATAGCCATTTCCAATAAGCATTCATATTCGTTCAACGGTTTCGCTTTTCTGATTTGTTGCGTGTCTCGGCAATCATTACGACATTCGGACATTGGCGGTTGTGCACCGATGATTTTGTCTTTACTTCTTAGAGTGCTGAGTTTCCCTTCTAGTATACGCATAAATAAATCGAAAGGGATAAATACATCGGTGAATTTTGGTGATAGAATAAAATCATATTCAAATACTTGTAGCAATTTATTTATCATATCTTGTATCTGAAAATAAACTGCTGTCCATAGTGTAATGAAATATTTATCAACATCCTGAATCCATTTTTCATTATTACAATATTCACGATTGATTTTCGAAGTATATATAAATTCAAGAGCTAAATGGAATAACCCAGTGTATTCAATTTCGATGTCTATATCGAGTTTGTTTGCTTCTTCGAAATTTTTGCCTAACATAGCAGAAAAATACGCACTCGACTTTATTAGGAAATATTTATGTGCGTAGAATGACTCGGTTTTGTTGAGGATTATTCGACAGTCGGAAAGTAGAGGGTTATCGATTAGCAATGTGATTAAGCTTGGGTCTAAATCTTCTGGTAAAGATGTCAGACAAGATAAGCAACCGCGAATTTGAGTCGCGATTTTATCCGTGTTGAGTGATATAGCTATTTCATTTTGATCATTTTCATCTGCTTCAACTGCGTTCGAATTTTCCTCAGTCAAAATAACGTTATTTAAGAATACCTTTTGAGATTGTATTGAGTTTAGTTGGGTGACATGGATATGGAACTGTTTCAAATGTAATAATGCATGTGCAGCCAATTTGTATTCTTCGACAGACATATTTTTAACCATTCATGGATTTTTACCTTATTTTATCATCTTATTGAGGGACTATTCAGATTTCTATATGGGCTCTCTGATGATAATTAATTGAAGCTATTCAATACGAATTTGATCACTATTATGGGTTAAAATGGTGTTAAATATGCGTGCACATGCTTGTATGGTCATTCATACTGTTCTATAGGAAAGTATGTTGTATCCTTTTGGTTATTGTGTTTAGGAAATCTTGGGAAATTCTGGTATGTGATACATAGCTAAACCTTGGATAATTGTGATGCTTCGTGTATGCACTTATCAGGTTTGGAGAGGAATTAAATGTCGAAGTATGGCGGTTTTAATGTTTCTTTGCACGCTTTTGAGAGCTTATTCATGGTTATATTCTGTAACCTGTAAGTTAAGTTGTTGAAAAAGTATTATATTTTATCCAACTTTGCAAACGATCCATAGGTTTTACACGTTCATCATTAATTATTCACGACATTTCTATAACCCAAAACCTTTGACAAATGAAGCAACTTCCCTTGAACATACTTTTGTTCTATAAACTTTATCCAGTAGCTTTGAAGTTTCCGAGAAAACTGAGTCGTCAAAGCGGTCGATTGACTTTTTATAATATAACGAAAATTAAGAATATTTCAAATTTTAGAAAAATTACAATTAATATCATTAGAAAATGTTGTATCAAATAACCCTAGAAGTAACAAGTAACTGATTCTAAGTATCCATCTCCCAATTTACATCTTTTTAGAAACATAATTCATGAAAGAAATAAAACTTTATTGAAACTCAATAGAACACAATTACATAACCATAAGTGCTACACATAATAAGATGATCAACTGAACATAAATTTCAACACATAATAAAACTACTTGACGCTGCAAAACACTTCGTATAGAAAGTTTATAGCGATAATTATGCTGATCGAACCCACAAATACGAATTGTAACACCTCTGTGCGATAGTTCGAACTTTGAACCTGTGGTTCGTTTTGATGAGATGGTGATAGTTTAGGTTGATTGGTATGTCGAATGATTGGCTTAGAGGGATATTCATCTAATTGTGAGGTAGACAAGTCATTCGATATTTCATAGTTTGAGGTAGTTTTCACAGGTGTTGAGGTTTGTGAAAATTTTTCACTTTTTGAGATTTGTGCAGAATCTTCCTTTATATTTTCTGCTTTTGGTGATGGTGAAAAATTCTCAGGTTTCAAAGTTTGTAAAAAATCATCTTGTTTTAAAACTTCTGTAAATTGTTCGGTTTTCAAGGATTGTTCATAATTTTCTTTTTTTAAAGTTTGCACGTAATCATCAAGGATTGAAGCTTGGATAAATTCTTCAGGTGTTGTAACAGTTTCTGGCATATTTTCAGTAGGAATACTGTGGATACTATCATTATCTGAACTATCAGATGGTGGACCATCTAATAACACTCGCGTTTTTGGAAGTTCACTTGATTCAGGTGCAGCTTTAGGCAACTTTTTATTAGTATTTAACAGCGGAATAATAGGTTCATTTTTGACAGAGTTTTCGAGCACGTTTACTTCCAATTCAGCTGACGAATCGTAATTTGAATTTTCAATATCTTTATCAGTATTTCTAATCGGAGAATCAAATAAATTGGATAATCTACAAGGTTGCGGTAGACTTAGAATACGCCTAATCACTTTTGAATCATCAGGATCTCCGAAAAGTGAATTCAAAGAACTTTTTTTCTGGCGAACTGTATTGAACTTTTTCGCATTGGTAATATAATCTCTTTCTCTTCCAATGTAATAGTCATCGGAAGATTGTGTGCTTGTGAAACTTAATTCGCCGATTTCTTTGCCAAAGTAATGTTTTAATTGCACTTGTGGGGTAGTGTTTAGACTGGATGGATCAGGATTGAATTGTTTATCCTCGAGAAATAAACGTTTTTTCGCGTTTGAGGTAGACCGTGAGATTTGACCACGTCTTGTCATTTTATTCCTATTGACACTCGGTGTGTTTTTATATTTCGGAGAAGGCATTGGTTGATTTTGTGCAGAGGTGAAACTTGGATCGGGGCTGGTGAAATCTAGGGCAGTGTCATACTGCGTTTGACCTTCTTCGAAATCCATAATACGTGACCGTTTCCTCTCGCCATCGTCTCTAAGATTATGTATACGCTGTTTGAAATATTCAGGGCTATTAAAGCCAATCTTAGAACCATCTGAGGAGTCACTTTCCTCGCTTTTCGCAGGGTGTGTATCATTCATTTCGCTTTGTAACGGTTTGAATTCGTCAAGCTGATTTAAGGCATCTAGTATATCAGGGTGTATTTCCTTGTCAGTGTGCCGACGCCGTAATTTCGCTTCACCTTGACAAATACCGAATTCATCTTCAGTTGAAGTCGCCGAGAAGGTAGCACTGAGCTTTTTATTGAGATAAGTATTTGATTTTCGGCGTATAGCACCTTTACGTGAAGGAGACTTATTAAATAAACCATTCTGTTCACCTGTTAAGCTACAATTCGATGTGGAATTTTCCATTGAGGCGGGTTCATCTATAATTCGTGAATTTTCGCCGCTTTCAAGGGAATCGCTTAACACTGGGAAGGATTCGTCACAAGGAATTGTGATTAAAGAAGTGTCCGATGCCGCGATTGAGATATTCGAAACTTCCAAACTATTATCACTGATTCGTATTTCATTTTCTAAATACTGTGTGTCATAGTTAGTTGCGTCTGATAATCGTTTGTGACGGTGCGTATTTCGCGGGGATATTGAATTTGGTGAGAAAGTTGCGCTATGTCGCATACGTGGCGCATTATCAGCGATTGGTGTTGATTGTTGTTGACGTTTGGGTTTGGCACGGTATCGAAATCGTTTCTTGATACTCGCTAAATCTCGGAATTTGTTGTTATGTGGAATATGTTCTGTTTGACAAAGCACATCTTGGTTTATTGATTGGCAAGCTTCGAGTATTCGTTTTCTATGATTTTCTGGCAAACCAGAACTTGACGAAACGATTAGATCTTTGATAGTGTTCGCCCATTCTTTACGAACATTTGCATTACTGAATTCAATTAAGAAATAATTTGACGCGTTTTTTTGTTCATATACTCTTAGATAACTGTTTCCTTCTTTCGGTGCCTCAAGCAACATCAAATTATTGACTGGAATATACATTGGTTGTGTGTATTGCTCATCTTCCATTTTCGTGACTAAAAACAACTTTTCAAAGAGGAAAACATTTCGTTCTTTGCGGTAACCCTTAATTTTGAGCTGATCTTCGAGTAAAAGTTGGCCAAAAGAATTCAAATCTTGCCCATTCCATCCGACGAGCATGCTTTGAATTTCATTGACACGTAGCGTAAGTTCGTGTTTACGTTTCATAAGGTTAATCTCTTCTGAGACTTCTGACATGCAATCAAGTGCGGTTTTCATCTCTTGATAGCCGTTAACCGCGAAATGACTGTAATTAACCGTGAATGCGTCTTTCAACATTGCTTTTAAAAGGAGGGGATACTTTAGCACGCGTTGTACAGGTTTTAATAAGTATGCGGACAAGGGAAGCATATGACCCAAACTCTGTTGGCAAATCTTGAAATTTGAGATAATTTTCAAATCATGATTGAAATTTATATCTTTCAATATTTCGCATGCATTCGGATAGTTATTACAGTATATAGTGTATTCGTTGATAAATTGTTGTTTTCGTTGTAGAAAGCATTCCGCAACATTTCGTAGCATTTCAACCTGTCTTATATCGTCTAAGAATTCGATATGGAAATCATAAAGAGTTCGTATGTTTGAGAAAAGCACGTTTAAGTTGAGGTTAAAATTTGGATCGGAATTTACTGCATTTTCCAGCACGGTTAGATAGCCGGTTACGATTTCTTTAAGGTCCTGTACGTACCGTTCTTCTGTGTTGATTAATTCGTAGAACGGATTGTTCCATGTCTTTTGATTGTAAGATGATAGGTGGAGTTCTATGAGAGTAAAGAGCGTTGTAAATTGCATGTTTGACCATGTTAATGGATGCAAACAGATTGCAAAGTTCAACAATTCAATATATGAAATTTTGAGTAGCGAATATATATTATTAGAATTTACACTATAGAATTCCTATAGACAATTTCGCATTGGGTAACTAATCATTGAAATTTCAATAATAGCATTTGCATTACCTTTATAGATATTTCTATATACTGTATGGCTAAAATTTCAAATATAATTTTCGCATACTTATCAACCTTATGCTATTCTCCATATATTTCCAAAGCTAATTCCTGAATATTTCAGAATTTCCACGTAAAATAGCTCCAGAAAAAATTCGCTTTGCATATGAAATCCCGTTCTATCGAGCTCGATAATTACTTAAATATAAGCGGAAATCGATATAACGGCGAAATATATACTTTGATTCGGGTCCATATTTTACAATTTCAGACTTGGTATTTCGATATAACGGAAGTTGACTGTACAAGATTGTAACCGAAATTTGCTATTTTCACTTAGACTCACCAGAGTGCGAATGTACAGGTAGACTTGAAATTGCGAAACTATCCACACGATTAACATCCACTGCTGATCCACTAATAAGTATATCCTCGGTAGAACATGAACCGACACGCTTCAATGGACTACCAGGAGAGTTATGGTTAATATAATGATGTGAATTGGCAGATGCTGGACGATCAATTTGTTCCATTGGAGCGATGTCCAGTTGTTCTGAGTGGGTTGGGGCGTTATACTGCTTGCGTTCTCCTGTTGTGGGACTGGGTGGGGGACTTATGTCCTTATAGAAGTGTGAATTGGTTGCACCTATAGGAAGGTGTTTGGTCATATTTATTCGAGTGATTTTCGAAATTTAACATCACAATTGATTCGCATATGGGGTATATTAGATATGCTATTTTTGGCTATTAATTATATTTTCACACCTTTTTGTACATTGTCAAAACATTTTTCGGCAAAATGCTTGGCTTTTTCGCATCTATGTGTAAAGTCATTTGGACCAATAAAATGAGTTTCGAAAAATACGCGGGCCAGATCGCTAAATTGAAGTATAAAGTGATTTTAGTCAATGAACTAATATTAGCGTAAACATTACAAAAATAGAACAAAAATATGAAACTAACTCTTTGTACTTGTCTCAACATTTTTGGGGAATGACAATATCCTCTGCAAAGATCGTTTTGATCCATTTGATCTTGAAACTTCTGTTGACATCAATAAATATTGTTTATAATGCTAAATAACTCAAAATGAAAATAATAATAGTAGTATTGAATAATACCTTATATATACTAATAATGATCTAAATAGAAACTGTGATATATGCATATGGTACAGATGGCTTAAGATGTGCATATTTCGCAAAAATTCAAGAATACTCAAAAAATACAAAATGGGATGATTTATGAGATAATTGAATGAATAATATCTTATCAGAAGTTTTGATTAGAGAGATTATTTGGATGTTCTAGAAAGGTAACTGAGTAATTTTTTCATTTGTTTTATTGTATATTTGGTGGTCTTTTATGAGGTTCGCAGTGCTCAAGGCGAATGAAAAATTTGCACTGAGCCAGTGAGTCAGCAATTTGAAGACCTTGTAAATTGATTGGCCGGGTGTGGTTCCCTATTGAATTCAAATTGCTGACTCAGTGTGATAATAGGAAAATATTCTTTGCAAATGGTTTTGTATGATCGTGAAACTTTGTGGGTATCCGTGAGAGTTGAACTGAGAACGGGCTGCAAATATGGTAATAATATTTGAAAAGATTAAATATAGAAATCCCTCTTCAAAAGTTATTCTTTGGCATCTATAAAGCACTCTATGCCCTGAATACCTGAATACCTGAATACTTTAAAAATTGTAACCGAAATTATAATTATGTCTAAACTCAATTATTATCTTTCTGATAATCATATTGATAAAGTTAACAACTCGACCATAAAAGTAGAAAATATTTTTCAACTTTTGGTTAAAAGGATTATTCGTTAAAATAAGGACAGGATTGACGCTTATTCTGATCAACAAATAAATGATTAGTAGATTTTTACGAAACGTCTCGCATCTATGCTATTTAATTTATTTAGCCAATTACAGTCAATACAAATTCCAACCATTTCTGTACAAGTAAGAATAATTACAATAAACCTGTTTGGACTGTATTATATAATAACAATGTTATTAATTGTCACTCTATTCTTATGAAGTGTCAATAAATAACAAGCACAATTTACAAAGAAATTTAGCGCGGCAAAATGCCCTCCTAAATGGGCGGGAAATTGGACATTTTTGGCGCTCACAGCATGAAATGATTGTTTGTGTACTATGATATTATTTTCGAATTGTATAAAGCAGAACATATTGGTGTGCAGACATGTGACCCTTTAGAGCCTCGAAGGTGGGTGTAAACGGTAATAATCTAAAGTGTATTGTATGCATATTTTCATCTTTATGATCCATAAATATTTCATAGAAATTCATAGAAAGAAGCCGGCAAGGTAGACCACCCCCAGAAAGAAGGAAAATAGAATATTTTGGGCAATTTATAATACAATGGCTCTAAGTTTCTAGGAATTCGCTTATCTATCATTAGTGCGGTCAATACATTTGGCGCACAGATTTATATCTCTAATTACATCTGGCGGTAGCAATCTTCAAACCTAGCATTCTATGGGTCAAATTATACAACTAATACTCTCAATTAATTATAAAATGCAAAGTAAATCGAAGTGAATTGATTAATTAACCGAAAATTCTTGCGAAGAAATTATCTAGTAAATTAATTCTTAAAATAGTTAAGTACGAATTACGGCTAATGGTGATTCAATTTGATTGCTTAGTTGATACAGTATGTTTATGAAGCGATAAAAATACGCAAAAATCCTGAAGAGAAACCTGTTGCTATGGATTGCAAACTCGTATAAACACAAATTCCTGAGGACCTAACTCGTAACTATGACAAGTATACCGTATAGAGGATTTTATGCGACAGCCAAGGAAAAAGTTGTTGATAATTTTGCGGATTCCATAGTGCGTTTTTAATGAAAGTAAGCCATACTTTAAATGTGTTCAATGAATTGACATTCTATATACTAGAATAGGCGCAAACCAGTTCATGTATTCTTTCATAATTATCAAAACCTCCTAGAGCTTGAACGTTACGACGATTACATATATCTTTAAACAATTCGGTAATCCTCTATAAGGAATCAATATAATATGGCAGATGAATGTTAAACATAGATTCCTATACAAATTTAGTTTAGCGATATAGAAAGATGGTTCTCTTAGTTTTTCATGAGAACCGAATTTTCCAATATTTTAATCCAGGGAAGGCACACTTTTAAAGCAACGCAAAAGAGATTGCGAGAAATCTAAATTGATTGCTCCATCAATAAAAATCAATTGTAATACATTTCACATCAAAGTAAGTAAGATGATTCATATATTACTATGAATGCTTACACAAATTCGATCTATATATGTTATCCTCTATGACAGGAGGTTGTGGAGATTTCGCTGAGTTATTAGAGCATGTCCCTAACCTTATCATACACCACACGCAAGGCAAATTCAATTTATAACTATTACCAATTCCTTGATCAATAAATTCAAAACATTGTCTCACTGATAGATAAAAGTGCAATTCTACAAGCTTCTTATTGAATCATATTACTGTACACTTGGATATACGCAGCTGTAAATCAATGCGCCAACAGTTCTACTATGTTATGATGTACAATACATATATGGCCATATGGTTTATACAGGTTACATGAAATCAAGCATGAATAGTAGGCGGTAGATTAAAAATATTACTTCAAAAGGTATATTAGTGTCCTTCGTAATTAACCATTGCATGTGTGGTAGTAGTGATAAGTATATTCTTAAGTATGGCAACCTGTTTCATAATGTTACGTTATATTGCATTAATTCATGCGTAGAATAACAAGAGGAAATTTGTGAGTGCTGTAGAAATGTATTCGATCACATTCCATGTTGAATATTGAACGCAATTAAATTTTAATTCAGAATTTGATGTTTAAATCAAAGACCAGCTGATGTTTATATAATGTATGTTATTTGATAGAAATTATGGATGGAATGTAGGGTCATAAAAATGGTATTGTATATTTATCACCTGTATGAAGAGTGCCGTCGGAAGTCTATGCAACCTGGAGTGACCCTTGTTGGCGTGGTAATGTAAAATTTTCCGGCTCAGCAGCTTCATGGCTTATAGAACTACCATTATTTTAGAAACCCAAATTCCAACGGCCTGAATGTATAAAAAGGGATATTTATTGGACAAAACAGGAATAGTATAATCTGAATAAATAGATAATGAAAAACATGAAAGCTTAATAAATCAATGAAAAGCAGTGTAAAATAGACAAATAGCAAATTTATCAAAATATATACAATCTCACGGTTATATGTATATGTACAAATCAGCAAATCCAGAAGTATTTAATTAATATTGAAATTTGGTATTAAACTACTTTAGTTGGTTTATCATTAACTATTTGAGTATCAGCTTTTTCAGTTGAATTTGAATCTACAGGCTTTGTATGTACTGGTTTTGGTGGTGGCAGGTTTGGGTCAGTTTCTGAAGGTTTAGTAGTAGTATTGGTTTCATCTTTAATAGGTTCTGCTTTGTTTTCTGTAGGGTCTGTAATAGGTGGTGGTGGTTCAAATGTAGGCATTGTAGATTCTATTGTAGGTTTAGGAGCTGTGACAGGTGGGTCTTTAGGTGGGTTGGCAGTTGCTTCTTTCTGGGTGTTTGCCGGAGTTTCTTTAGGCAAATTCGTAGAAACTTCTTTAGGCAATTCTGCAGGTGTTTCTTTAGGAGCTTCCTTTGGTGGATCAATGTTTTCTGAGGGAAAATCAATATTAAGACTATGGATATTACTAGCAAAAGCTGTAACAAAATTTCAATGCTTTAGTAACTGACAAGCTTATATTTACAATGGATAGGAAAGTTCTATGTAAAACCTGACATAATTCTACTGTCATGATACTATCACCAAGGAATCGGAAAATTTAATCCATAGAAATTCTTAATTTGGTAAGAGAGAGTAAAATGACGTCATATAATGTACGTTAATTACCCGTTATAGTTACAGATTGAGACTCTGCAGTAGGTTTCCGTCTCGGTATAGGCTGTGGCATCGGGATAGTTTGAGTTTTATTGAGTGTACTTTCAGTACGTTCTGGTTTTGGTAGAGCTGCAGGTGGGACATCTTGTGTGGCAGCTGCAGGAACTGCTTTCTCTGTTTTACGTCTGGGTGCGGCTACTGGTCGCTTGTCTGCTATCTTTACTGGTTTCTTCTTATCTGGGATTGGAGGGGGTGGTACATCTTGGTCCACATTTTGGTAGAATTGTTCCTCAACTATTTGTTGCTATGGAGAGAATGAAGTTATGGAAATTAGCGATTAAGAATAAAAATAGTGAAAAATTATTTTCCTGAAAATTTCCCCCAAATTCCATGTCAATATTTTTGGACCAGCTTCCCATAATTACCAATTTCCATCCAGAGAAATTTAGGCTATAGCAGGGGTTCCCTACCTGAGGTTACGGTGAAAAGGTTGGGAACCACTACTCAGTATCTTACCTTTTGAGAATTATTTCCTGTCTCAGCTGCTTTCTTCCAATCACCACTAGATCCATCACTCCCCTCACTAACCACAGTATCAATATCAGAAGGTTGTACTGGTACATTAGATGGTACTTGATTGTACAGAGATTCCTCTATCATTTCGTCTACAACGCTAGCTCGTACTTGTTGTGATACAGAGGTGTTAACTGACAACACTGAAGCTCCGCCAAACTATATAAGGAAAATTTTGATAAAAAAATATAAATAATTGAAGAGTCTTTTTATGTATTTCTCACGCGAAAAAGTAATCGTTCTAAGAATTTTAATTATGGCGTTTATGATACAGTCGATTTTAACCATCCATATCCATCGTATAGTTATTATTGGGAGTATAGGGGATGCCGGATATTAGCACCATTCTCTGGAACTGGTTCCCATATATTCCTGTATATGAACATACATTGCTACTCCCAAGGGTGTTCCTAAGACCAGCATCCACTCTATATATAATTCGAGATCAATTTAGTCAATTATTCCCCAATTTAGCTACAGAAACAATATTATTAACATATATCATTTTACTCTCTCTTACCGTTGAAGTTGCTTCTTCATCGTCTACAATAGTATCAAAGTTCAATTCCTTTCCTTTCAAAACAGGCAATGCTTGTGGATCAGGGACTTGATATAACAAATTCCCAGGATTCGACGGTTGTCCTGAAGCTATATCAACTTGATACGTGACATTCCCTTCCATATGATATTTTATCACACGTTTCATTTCGGTTATCCATTTAAAACGTGTTATTTCGTCTTCAGCGAAGAATTTCGTAATGTTTTGGGTATGTCCGCATGTGACTTGGAAATAGAATTTCATTGGATCAAAATCTTTGATAATCATTGCGATTTGTGAGTGTTGGTTCAGGAAAATTTCACCTTTCATTCGCTGTTCATTATTCTTACCAATTTCGTAGATTTCTAATTTATTCGGGTTTAATTTACAAAGACGTTTCATATATGATTTTAAGGGTCCTACGACTTGTTGTCGCATTAGGAAACCAGACAGAATAACTCCTTTCACAAAACGGTCGTAAAGTTTACGAGCTAATTCTCCTTTCATATTATCATTCAATGTCTTGAGGCAATTCGCGAAAATAATCTGAATAAACGTGACGAAATCATATGAATAATTCGTCCTACGTAAACTTGTGTACACGGTAGGTACTGCCTCCTGAAACGAATTCTCACAGAGAAAAGATAACAAATCACATATCTTGTCTGCAGTCAATTCGCATGAACAATCTATATCAACAGCACAAAACACTAACCAATAAATGAATAGATGTGTTTTACGAATAATCGGGAGCTCATTTACATCCAATAACCGTGGTTCTATGTAATTGTAGTAATAATCCCAACACAAAGTGTAAGATTTGCCAACTTCCCTCATTCTTAGATCTTGTATACCACAAATGGATTCCATGAAATTTTGGAATGAAAGAGAACCTCGCTTGTAACGTTCAATCAAATCTCCGTGGATTTTACCTTTCTTTCCAAAGCCATGCACGACAGCTTTGAAAAATTCTTCATATTTAGTTTTTTTCTTTACAACACCACTTGAATTGCTCTGTATTTGTATCAGAACCCCGTAGACGTGTTTGAATGCGTTTGTTTGTAATGGATTGTAATATACAGGGTTCATTAGTCCACTCATAATGATGGAGAAATATCTAAAGAAGGAAGCAAGGAAATAGGAAAATTCAGAATTTTTACAAAATACAGTGGAACTTGCATAAACTGACACTCGTTGGCGTTGGGACATATTTTTGTGGGATTAGAGCTGGAAATCTTGCGGATTATACAGGTTTCAAGATTCGAATTATATAATAATATTGGGCTAGTCAAGGCCAGCGGAACTTGTCAGACAGTAATTGCCAGAACACTTGTTGCCTTGGCCTACACAAAACGAATTTACATGTAATTTGCACATAGAGTTTGCCGTGAGCGGATAAGTGTGCGGATTTTCGCACTTTAATAGCTTTGATACGCTACCAACTGGCAACTGTACAAAATACAACCTCAATAGATGTGAATAAATCGGCGAAACACACTATTCTTTTTAGATTTACTTAAGAATGCCTAAGAGAAAACTATTTATATTTGATGTCTAAATTTGACAACCTCAAAAAATCATTCTTCTTTAATACAACAGTGTATTGTCTATTACAACTAGCCTTACGTAACTTGACTAATAATTAAGCGTTTAGGTGCATGCATTCCATTGGTTACAATATGCAGTCAAGGAGAAACATGGTTTCTATAGAAGTATATAGGAATGTTTGACGTCCATTGAGGAATAGTGTAGTTTTAGGTTACAATATCGTATGTATCTTGTAAATAATTGCTATAATTCGTAATGAGAAGTATATGAGAATGTATTTATGTAAGTTCTGCTATTTGATAAAAGTTCAACGACCTGTTACTTTCTATATTTCATTAGAAATTCTTTAGTGAAGCGAAGTATAATTTAAATAAACAATTCTACGAAGATTTGCTGAAACTAATACTGTTGTGTACAAAATTACCCTTATAGTGAATAACATGTGATTTCCCTTGCTTCCTAAATGTGACAAACTAGAGCGAATACCGCGAGTTTTACTGTTACAAAATATGAAATATTGACATAAAAAGAATGACGTACACAAAATAATACTTTTGATCATTTCATTTGCAACAAAAATTCGACAAATCAAAGTAGAACAAACTCAAGCAATTATTATAAATGCATAAATCCATATAGGGAAATAAAGAACAAATAAATTAGGTATACTAGATCAGCAGAGCTAATGAATCAATGCTAAATCATATTGATTGAGTTTCAGAGTTTTCAAGTTCAAGTTGGGCAAATTTCGGTTCTTCACTTTCAAGTAATGGAGCATCAATAAAACTAATCGGAGATTCAATCTTTTCTTCCTTGTCCTTCTTGTTACGTCTTGACCTACCCCATTTGTTCAAAACACCTCCTTTTGCATAATCAGAACAGAATAATATGATACTCCAAAATAGCCAAATTAAATTCAAAAATATAAAAAATACTTCGAGTGAGAGGTAACCGTAATTATCAACGATTACACCGGATAATACTGAGATAATACCTTCTCCCAAATTTAAAGCCGATAATGAACAGCCATAAGCTGTACCTAGCTGATTGACAGAGAGAATATATGTTGGGAGTGCCCATACCGCAGTTGTCGCCAGGGAGTAACCAATACCGAGAATAATCGCGGGTAAGACAGGTGGCAAAAATGTGAACGCAAATATTGAATGTGATACTATCACTAAAACATTGGCGATTAGTATCCAAATTAAATGCTTGCCAGTTCGGTCGATAATCAAGCCATTGATTGAAGAAACGATGGTAACTGTGATGAAGAATATACTAACGGTGAATGATGAAAGTGCAGATGAATATCCGTATTTTGTTTGGAAGAAAACAGGCGCCAAAGTTATGAACGGAAAGACTAAATAGGCACAAATGATTATTATGAATATTAACCACATATTGAATGGGAACGCGAAATTCTTCAGCGAAAGCCGAAAAGTCCTTTTTTCATCGATTTTTTCGTTAAATGTTCCATATTTTTCCGCTTTTTTGTCAACAACCGCGAGGATTATTGCGAAAATTAACGACAATGTACAGAGACAAAATCCAAGCGTGTATGCTAGGCTAAGACATATATTGCTATTCAACTGAAAACGGTGCAAAATCGCGAAATATAACGCTTGGGTGACGTTGAAATCCAAGATAGATCCTAGACGAGTGAAAGTGAATATCACACCAAATACAATACTAATTTGCGCGCCTTTAAACCATCTCCCCGCGTAAGTAAATTGCGCTACAGTTGTATTTTCTGTACCAATTCCAAAGAAGAATCTGCCTACACACATCAGCCAGAACATATTAAAACCACAGCCAAGTATAAATAGTGCTTGCCCGAATAATACGCAAGATGTGTATATGATCGTACCGAGTCTATAGCCGATTACACGATCTAGAAGGTAGCCGCCTATGATTGGGAATAATACATTCGGCCAGGAGGTTGTAATGTAAAGTATCTCGTATTCTGCATTGCTGATTTTAAGTGTACGGAGAATTTCTTGCTCGAGGGCAGCTGGGTTGTCATAGGAAAAGCCAGGGCCAAAATTTAAAAGGGTGATTAATATGAATGCGGAAACTGTGAAATAATTATTCACAGTTTTCAGTGAAGACAGTTTGTCACGAATATCTTTAAATTTCATTTGTCTAAGTTGCCGTAAATTCACAAAATGTTAAGAATATATTCAATACCTATTTACAAATTATATGATAATGTATTGGAAGTTAATTATTTAAGAACTTGATATGGTGCAATTGTTGGAATGGAATATGTAGAATATCATATGGAAAAACACAGTAGAACCTCGACAATACGAATATCTGCGGATAAGATGAATGGTTATTCAATTGGTATCACTCCGATTAATACGAACTACGGATGAAGGGAACATATTTGGGCCGTCAGTTGGTGTGCATATTAGCGAGGTTCCACTAGAGTAGTATCTAACGGGAAATAAAAGGTTAATGAATAAAAAATGAATTTATCGAAAAATAAGAAAAGTTATGCAAATTATAATTTGAATCATAAGGTGCTCGTAATATTGTCCGTCTCATCTTTGCTATAAGAATTTTCAAAAACTGCCGAAGTCATCTCAATATCATTTTTCTGTTTCTCGTTTATATGCTTTTTGCGTTTACGAATTCTCCAAGCTGTGTTCGCTTCTTTCTCAAATTTCCTCACCATAATATATCTCGCACTTGATCGAACTCTTTTCAAATACTTGTATACTAAAATCGCCACCCAAAATCCGATCAAACCAAAGCCGAAAATTAAAACAACCAAAATTAATGCAATTCCCAAACCAATTAAACCACCACTATCATAACCGTCAATTATCTCACAATTTTCTATCTCACAAACACACTCAAACCCACCGAAAGTATTCATACATGTTTCACCTGTTAGACAAGGCTCGTTTTTACACTCATCAATATCAAGCGTACAGAACCGACCTTCATAACCACTTTTACAGATACAAGTATAATTCGTACTATCTGGAACACTTTCAATACAAAGACTCGTATTCACAGAGCATTCTGAATAATCACATACAGAAAATGAGACAAGGCAATCCACACCTGTGTAACCTACATCACATACACATATTGCGTCGCCTGCTACGTTTTGACATGTTGAGTGATGTGTACAGTATACTAAAGCGCAGGTGTCAATGTTAATGTCACAGTTGACACCTGTAAAACCTTCATGACATATACACGTGAAATCACCATATAAATTATGACAACTGCTTGAGCCAGTGCAATTATGTGTTTCAAGCAAACACTCGTTAACATCAAACTGGCAAAAATCACCATCAAACCCTGTATGATCACAATCACATACAATACTACCGTTACAAACACCATTATTCAGACAAGTTGTATTATTACAATACATAATGCTTGTATTGTATGCGCCTTGGCATAATTTTCCTGTGAATCCATCAGTACAAATACACTGTGAACATTCGGAATTAGGGTAGCCGCTATTTAAACAATCTAAGCATTCCAAAACGATAAATGCGTAGCTAACTTCTGTCTGTACTTCAGAAAGCAAATACGACGCTTGTATGACTATAGTACCGTTATAACTCTCAGTACGAACAACAGGTATGAATTTGCCTGATGGTATATCAAGCAAATTGTATTGATCACGGTCAATGAGGCCACCATATAACGAGCCTGATGCTTGAGTTATTCTAGAATATTCTATAGCTTCACCTGTTCCTTCGCTATAGGATACAGTTATAAGGGAATCTAGTGGGGTAATAAAGTCATTAGGTAATTTCGTATTAGATCTTATAGCCGTATAAAACGCATTGATTTCAATGGGAAAAGTCAAAATCAGCTGACCACCATAAGGAGTGTATGGGATATTTGCTCTGTAAAATTGCTCCGTAGGAATTATAGATAAATTTAATACAAAATCGCATAGAGTGCAATTGTGAATATCCTGCCCATCAAGAATTGTAGTATATGATTTGGCGCCTAATTGACAACATTTTGGATATGTAGAAGAGAGTGTTTCTGTGGGATGTTGGTATTCGCAGTTAGAACCTTTGTAACATATATATTGTGTATTAGCACGTGATAATATTGTTAAGAAGAGTAAAGTGAAGAGTTGCATTGAAAGGCTATAAACATGGAACACATTCTCTGGATCAAAATATCCGGTTTCTACTGTACTAAATTTAGAATATATTCCCAGGATAAAGTCACCGTAATATTATCATGGTATCTCATATAGGATAGGAGGAGCCAAGATTTGCTTAACATACAGTGCAACCTCTATAAGCCGGGCAATTTTGGTACACTTTCATTCATTTCGATAGAAACGAACCTCTATAACAGCATACTTTAGAGATAATTATGCCTCACACCATCGAAATTTACCTCTAGAGCAGGGAATTATACCATAAATTTCTTGGATAATCAATTATTATGCTAAATTTAGAAAAACCACGTATTTATCGCTATGATGAATTGAAATCTGTTTCTCAGAAGAAAAATTCTTACAAATTTTTCAATTCAACCAACAACCTTAGGGCATATTATAATAATCAAATAACATTTTAAAGAGAGTCATTGGAGGAAGTGGTAACACAAATTGACCCAAAAATCTCAGGTAAGAGGCATTTGCATTTGAAACAATACCACAAATTAACTTTAGATTGTAATGAATAAATACTATTTTACCAGTTTAATAGGATAATCTTTAACCAACATACAGTACAATAGGCCATAGAAATACATTTCTAGACAGTAACTAAGCTAAAATTGAATAAAATATATATACAATTCATTTCTACACTATCAAATAAAATATATACAATTCTGTATACTAACATGCGATAAAAACTCATATCATCAGAAAAAGTAGGTAAAATATAGTATTCCATAAGTTTGTATAGTATTGTAGTATAATTCTGTATAGTATTGTATAGTTATGTTACAATTACGATAGTGATAAGTAGTGAAGAAGAAGTGAGTAAATTATTCCTGGATTGGGTTGCCTGTTGCAATACGTTTGAGAATATCTTGAGTGATTATGCCTTGGTCATGTTGTCCCCAAACTGAAACTGCATTTGAGTCAGTAGTTGAGTGTTTCCTTGTAGGCTGTTTTAGGAGTAACTGCAATTTGGAGTTCAGGGATTCCTATTTTATAAATATATAAGTAATTCTACAAAAATTTTGTTTGTTTGTTTGTTTACTTGTCTGTCTGTTTATTTGTTGCTTAAACTCACATGAATCGCACTATCCACTGCTAGTTTAGATTCATATGAATAATCATCATTAGAGTATGCATAATACTTCTTATTCTCATGCTCATGAGTGTAGCAATTATTATCATAATAGCTAGCTGTTGGATATAGCTGAGATGACCATTCATTACAGTCAGAACTTTGGTAGTTCTGTGTATCCTCTTCAGATCTTGGTACATTGTTGTCTTCACAGTTCTGATATTGATATTCCTAAAATAAATATAGTTAAACCTCCACAAAAAAGCTTGTGGAAACGGGGAATTTCTGGAAACTCAGTGAAAAATACATAGAGCGAATTCCTACTGCAATAGAAATGAACCTCCAAAAAAGGGGTAGCATTTTGGAATATCTTTGTGGCATAGTTTATATCAAAGCTCAAGGGACTGCGATAGTTACTTCAATATAAGCGGAGTTGTATTTAAACGATGAAATGAATGTCACTTTGACGGTTTGGGACCATATTTGAACAATTTCATCCTTCGATATAAGCGGGTATTTCGAAATATCCGGGTTCTATGTAGCGGGAGTTGACCTGTACATCTGCAGTAGAATAGTATTTAACATCATTCTGATACACAATAGGGTATTCAGTTTCAGATGTGTAATATTCATTTGATTCTTCTGTACTCCTGTAAGATTGAGGGATGTTATTGGTATCAGTATTGGTGTCTTTGTCATGGTATCCCATAGAATGTAAGGCATTTGGTGAGCTGCTTTCTTGACCTGGTACAAGGCAGTGTTGTCCCTAGAATTATTGTCAATTGAATAATGGAAGTTACATTCAAAAGATGTGAAAATTCACAAAATTCCAACCCCAGAGCAAATTTCCAACCAAAAATGTATGTATGCTATCAATTTTCATGTAAATCGAACTGCTAGATTTCGCACGGCCGCTGGGACGTCGCACATCGTCCATGTCATTACCTATAGGAGCTGCACTAAGAATAAAAAACATACTTGTTCAACAGTAGTACCACTCATTCTCGGATTAGTTTCATTATAATTCTGTAGTGCTGACATAAGTGCGGTTAACTGGGCGGGCATTAGCGGAGCTCCATGCGCTGCCAACAACTGAGCAAAGTTAAGCAATGGTAGTTGTGTCATCCCGAATGATGTGAGTAGATTTCCAACGCTGTCTGTCCTCTGTAAATAAATATTGTGTATATGTATATAGAAAACTGGGATTTTGTTTATGGAAATAAGTACATTTTAAGTACAGTAGATGCCGGATATAAGAACATTATGTCCAGCTCCTTACAATGTTCTTATAACCGGCATTGACTCTACTAGGTATATAACATGAAAATTGTGAGTATACGTACGTAACAACCTTTGGATGTAGAATAGAAGCACCAGGTCTCCCTGGCATAGCATAAGATACTCTAACTTGCGTACCATCAATTATTGCATTGTTACAAGCATATAGTGCATTCTCTGCATCTATCGCATTAGCCATGTCTACGAATGCGAAACCACGGGATATACCAGTACTGGAGCTTGTAGCTATCTGTGAATGAAATTGTTTATTTGTTTGTTTGTATAAATTTGTATACTGATCTCCTCACCTGACAAAAAATAACTTTTCCATGTTTCTGGAACATTGCAGATAGAATAGTATCCTGTAGGAAGTGTCTAGGTAGTTTATCAACGAATAGAGTAGTTGCATGAGTATCTTCATATTCTCGCATTCTTTCATCAGACCAATCAACACGGAGACTACGTCCCTCAAGGTATTTGGCTCCCAAATGAAGCTTTGCCTAAACAAATTGGACAAAAATGTTCTCGAAATTTTACAATTTTCAGAAAATGTATTTGGGATGAAATGATTACCGTAGTCTGGGGCTACTTTGGCCCACTGGGCTAAAGCAAACCCAGTGGGCCAAAGTAGCCCCAGTTTACGATATGAAAAGTATATAAAATTTTAACCAAAATATTTGCATTAGAAATTGTATGGCGAAAAACTATATTCGAATTACGTGACTTAGTTGCAAACAATGCTCGATTTTCAAAGTACTTTAAACGTGACAAAAAGTGTATTTGTACAATTGGTATATGCTACGTTCGACCAAGAAACATTTATCCCGCTATTTCCCCATCTGGTTGGTCACTGACTAACCGAAATATTAAGCCCGCAGAAATTTTCGCAAAATCAACAACGAATATCTCAAACTATAAGCATCTATAGACAAAGTATTGACTCACCTGCATTGCATGATTTCTATTAGAATATTCTACAAATCCATAACCTTTACTCTTCTTAGTCATCTTACTATGTATTACTAAACACCTGTTAATTACACCGTATGTAGCAGCTAGTTTAGCTAGTTCCCGCGTCTGGTATGTAGTAGGTAGATTACCGAAGAAAAGCATTGCGTCTGGTGTCATATAAGAGATGCTGTATGTCTCAGTGTCTGCAGGATGTTGTAGGTAAAAATACAGAAAATTGTTCAGTAAGGAAGATTGAAACTATACATTGTTTTAACCGAATACTGCAGGGAAACTCCATCCGTGATCAGTTATACAGTAATTCCAGGTATGTATATTATCAGTGCATTCTATATTATATAACATACCAATAGTTATTGTAGAGAATGATTTGATAATTCTATGAGTCTGGTGAGGTTCTTTGAAGGAGATATAACCTATGGTATTAATATTATCGCGAAAAATAAGGAAATCGAATAGAAATTTGATGAAATGGTTACTAACCTATATTGCCATTGATTTCAATAGATTCTATTTTGGTGTTTGGGAGTATAGCTTCTAATTTCTGAAAAATAGGAAATATATCAAAATTAAATTCCAAATATACGTAATTGAACTTTTCGAGGTGTTAGCTTTGTTTAATATTCAAAAATATTAAACAAATACAAACATAGAACATAGCAATGAATTTCAAAATGTTTCTCTTGTAATGTGTATTTTAATTCAATTAAAATTTCAAAAATATTATACGTAACTAACAGGTAAGTTTAGATAATTGAAAATTACTTTAATTACAAACTCACTTGTAATAATTCCCTATTTGATATGGTCAATATAGCTCCAGTAACATTAGAAATCTTCAACATTTTACGCTTGTAGAATTCGATTTTATCACGCTTGATTACGTCATCTTCAAGTCCGTATAGAAATCCATCAGCGAAGCTTAGACGATTCATTTTGGAGAATTTAAGTTGTAGAGAATTTTAAAGTTCATGATCATAAATCGATATTTATTACAATTACGTCAATACGTCGTAGGCACAAGATTGGCATTGAGTGTCCACTATGTATGTGGCATGGCATTTCGGAATTGAAACTATGCCATGGCCAAATTAATTGAATTCTACATTGCACCATAATTAATGGAATTATGCAATCCTGGATTAAAAAAATACACATTAAAGTTAATATATTGAATGCGTATTAATGTGTGTGGGAATAAACCTGGAGGGGATATATCGGTATATTTGGGACCCACCATATCGAGGTAAATTCTAGGGGTCTGTGAGGAGCGCTGTAAGGCCCATTTGGGTGCAAAACCCCTGTAACATGACAACGACTGTATTTGTAATTCCCTGGGAAATATCGATTGAGTTCATCAAGGGATGTCGCTGTACTGTGCCTTATGCTCCATAGAGGACCCAGAATGCGCGCCAGGATCATATAGACGCTCTAAATGGATGGTAAGCGTATTAACTCTACGGCCCTTGGGCCAATTAATAGTCATAGATATATTATCCTTACTATAATTATCTAAACAATCTTTTTCATAATTCTTTAACTCAAATCATGGATCTAATTACAATCTACCTTTATTCAATTCCATTACAAACATTTATTTCGTACTCAATACATCTTTAGCTGCTTCAATCTGCTTACCGATCTGACCGTACTCCTCAACTACTAATGTATACTCCGGTCCTAGCATGCCATAAGAGGCTAGCAGGGCCTTCGTTTCGTGTATTTCCTGCATGAAACTGTGTTTTAGCTCAATCAATTTATGATGAATAATTTCTAACGCATTCACGTTCTCGGAGGTGTATGTGTCCACTAGAATTTGTTGGTCTATACTTTCTAGTTTTTCAAACATAGTTTGGAATTTTGATAAGAGTAAATTCGCTTCTAATGATTCTTTGTTCCAAACAAACTCTGAATTTTCTTCGAAATATATTTGTAATACTTTTGAATATTCGAATTGTTTTTTAAGTAAAATTTCTAAGTTTTTTTGTAGATTAATATCGTTAATTTGCTTGGATTTTGTGTAAGCTTCGTGCGTTTGTATTTCCTGCTCAATAATAGAAGGCAATTGTTTTAGTTTAGCTAATAATAAATCCGGTTTTTCTTGATCTGTTGGGCTATCACGTAGTTGGAGCAGTTTTAATGCGATTTCTGTTAATTTCGCGTCGATTATAGGAACTAAATGAAATAAACAATAAATACAAATATTGATACACAAACAAGATATTCGTTGCTGAATTAATAACGACCAATTATGTGACCTGAAATCAAAATTTTTAGGGGAACTCCTAAGCCCCTATAGATGCCCTATGCCCCTATTGGCATGGATGATGAACGACGTCCGCCCGTCTGCAGTGTCCTGGGAAACCTAGTGGTTCAATTTGATGGAAATTTGTATAAGTGTGGGTTTTGGGGTGTAGACGCACATCCCAAGTATAGAATTTTCTAATGTGAATATTGATACACATTTTTGGCATTTTAAGTTTGGGCAATCAGACTTTCTACAAGTCTGTTGTTTGGACATTTTATGAGATTCGTGTCTCTTCAACATACTCCCAGTACCGTCCTGCTTATACTTGGCGAATCTCTTGACGTAACTGGCACATTCTGTTTATACCAGTGACGTGATTAAGTTTCCTAAGTTAAATATTCACCAATAGAATCTCTCAACATCTTCAATCCTTCAGGTCTATCCATACCTTTGATAAAAGTTTCATAGTATTTCTTAGCAATGAGCGGCTGCTCTAGGTTAGAAGCATGATGTATTGAAATTATATCCAGCGCGTGGCTTGCCAATATTCCAACAGGTGTATCATCAGTTGATTTTTCATAGAGAATAGATGCTATTGTATCGAATACAATTCTGTTTTGGAGATGTGTATATCTCTGCTTGTTATATTCGTTCAATTCTCGTGCATGTTTTGACCATGTTGAAGAGTGTGCTGTGAATTTGCCGAGCTTATTAGTGGCAATTTCGACAAGTAATTTCGCGAATTTTGGGTTGTCATTCCATACATTTTCAGGTATAGATATGCCTAAAGATATCTCACATTCTTGCTTTGAAGTTGAAGTGATGGGGGTTGCCATTTCTAATACATTCCAAGGGAAAATCCAATAAAATTCAAAGTTACAAAATCCATCCAATTACTAACAAAATTTCCCTGAATTTGCAAGTTATACAGGCATAAATAGCAATTTCATATAGCTTGTTATTTGTGGGGAAAGGCAATTACATTTGCAAATATTTCACTGGATTTCTTAGAAATCCCTATAGAGATCAATAAAGTATGTAAGAAATTTGGAACCACGAAAGTTCAGTGACCAATTCCATAAAGGAAGAACTCCAACATTATAAGCCTAAAAAACCTGAAAGAGAAATAATGAGAAATTGAACATATTAGAACTTTTATTAACTCTCAATTATATAACATCCAAACTACAACAAGATAATTAAAAATTATTTTATCAAAAGTAAAGTGCTATTAGTTTCGTAATAGCACACATTTCAAGAAAGTAGAATAAAATCACCGTTGTAGAAATAATATTTTGTGCTTTTTCTTTGAAAGATCATTTAAAATTCATCTTCCAATGTAACGGGATTATACATGTATAGCTCTTGGACGAATTTGACATGATAATTGATATAATTCTTTCTCTGAAAGATGATCACTGAAATCACCAAAAAAATCAACCACACTTTTGTCAACCTTATATTCATAATCTTTGTGACGACATTTATCCAGCTGTTTTAGGGTTTGGTATAATGTCCATTGTTTTGAGAAATTCAAATTTATTTCTTCATCATCAAGGAATTCTTTCGTGCCCAAATTTATAAAAGTTAGATCATTTAGGTATAAGCATAAGTGTGAAATGCAGGGTGGATTCGTTTCAGCGTATGTTTTACGGAAGCTTTTGAAACTTTTGGTTGGGTTCATCAAAGCACGTGGCTCTTCCATTTCTTTCATGAAATGATCTAGCAATTCAAGACGTGAAATTGATGAGGATTCGAGTGAGGAGAAAACCGCATTATAAGAATTGAAATTATTCATACGTCGTAAATATTTCATCACTTTCATAATCTTCCGCAACACATCTTTTCGCAGATTCTCATTTTCCTGTGTTAAAATTCGCGTTTGACACCAATACGATACGTTATTAAAATGCGCTGTGAATTTTGACAGATTATAACCTTCGGTTTGGTCTTTGGCCCAGGCCAATAATTCTTGATTCGTGACCTTTTTGAATAAATTCATATCCATAAGAGTCATTTGTTCAGCCATAATACTAGCTTTAAATTCAAGTATTTGAGACTGAGGAAGTGAGAAATCTCTCGGGCTAGGTGGAAGCTCGTCGGTGAACGAGTTCTCGTTTCGTAACCGAGCTTGGTAAGAATCGAGTTCTTGTTTGAGTGAAATTCCTAAGATTAAATCATCAATTATCAGTGAGTATATTATCTGCTGTATCAACATCTTATGCTCTTCTGATATAGATATTCTCAGTTCTCGAATTGTACGTGTTAATAGAATGATTATGTTCTTACAGTTGGTGAAGTTTTTTTTCTGTTTCATATGGAAGAATCTAGAGAATTAAGGTAAGTATAATACAGTCAACTCCCGTTATTCCTAACTAAAGGGACAGCGATAATTACTTCGCTATAACCGACGGAAGATATGATACTTTGACGGTTTGTGACCATATTTGTACAATTCCAGACTTTGATATAAGCGGGTTTCGATATATCCGTGTTTGATATAACTGGTGTTGATTGTATACAAAAGTATTAGAGAAATCGTATTTTTACACAATTTTAAGACAAGAACTTCAAACTTTGTGAGACTTTTATTGGGCGATATGTCCCTCGGAAACGAGCCAAAAATCGAAATTCACATGCTTTGCGGTCGAAAAACTCACCTCAAACTAAGTTTGTCCAAAAGATTCTCGAAATTAATAAAAGTAGTATAAGTATGTATAAACGCTTCACAGAATATATTCCCGATCTGTGATGAAGAAACAGTTGTAGCGTAGGCTATCAAAGCATCCGGAGGGCCGCCGCGTAAACTATGACCCTCATCTTCCTGTATAAACTGTAGGAGGTGAGTAACTTCGTACATGTATAGAGGATTTTTTTCTGTACTCTCTGATAGCGGGGAAGTTTTGAATTCTATCTCACTACCAAGAGAGGATTGTTGACTGTGATCGTATTGGATGTTTTGTGTGAATTCTGAATCTGTGCTTTTCTAGAAAATAGGTTGTATATAAAAAGTGACAGTGTGTCAAATCACTCAGTGCACACCAGATAATTGTCCCAAAGGGTACAGGCTGTGCGAATAATTATAACGTCGACACAGTAAATGTCCGTTGATAGTAGATTTCATTGAAAAATGTACTATTATTCGCGAAAAAGTGGAAATATTAATGATCGCGAAAAAGTTTTAACTAAGGATTATTGTGTTTATTCGTTGGGGCATACACTCCTAATTTGGTTGTTTCTTGAGCCTCCAGGAAAAATTCTCCGAGATTTTAAATTTGTTGAGTATTCATGACATTTGACAAATTTTAAAGTCCAATTAGCTTACTTCTCCATTCGTACAAAAACTGTCCATTTGCTTCTTTTGAACACTCAAAATTCTGTTCCATATTTTTTGTATAACTTTGATCATTAATGAAATCATTTTATCAAAACGAATTGGCTTAAGGATTCCAAGATAGGCTTTATACTCTGAGCTAACGAGTGATCCGCTATAACTATAATAACGAGCAAAATGGCTTTAGTTCCTATATATGCACCAACGAATCCATAAGATGAAATACTGAAATATCTATTAATACTCACGTAATAGATAAAACCTATTGTCATGGTAAAGAGAGGAATTGCATCAATGAAACTATAAACAATGTGCTACGTTCGTATATGGCAACCTGATGAAGAAAAATCGAGACAGAAAGTTCGATTTTCACGGAATAGGTCTTCTTGGCCTATTAATAAGGGGAACAATTCAGCTATTGGATACTAAAGATATATTGGGAAGTCCCGTCAAGACGAAGCAAGTGCGCAGATTGCTGTGTTTGGCCAGTTTTAATACCTTGTATGTAGTTTTTTAAGATTTTCCTTAGCTATGAAAGGTTCGCGAAAAATACCTCAAGGTTTCTCGAATTTCTTTTCTTCACAGGCATAGGTGGAGGCAGGACAGCTGGTGAAGTATGTGCTACATACAGAGGCTCGTATTCATCAACTGGGAATTCGTATGAATGAGTTTGCTGTTTGAGTAGAGTTAAATATGAAATGACTTGTCTTCTCTTAGGTGGTATAGCAGGTGCGCCGTTCTCTATTGTTGTGTTGCGTAGTTGTGCTGCTACTTGTACTCGTGCTTCTTCATATTCTTGTTCTGTTATACTTAGAGTTCTGTAAGGAAATATAAATTGTCAGTCGATATCAAACACAAAATGTGCGGATATCGAAAATATAATTTTTATAGAAATTCTTTGAAAGATTCCAGAATCGTATGATACGCATCTGATCACCCCTGACTCGAAATTGGAATTTGGAAACTAATCTCTCGGATCTATTTCAATTACGCATGTCCAAAAAGGTGTGAAAATATAATTTATTTACCAACAAGTTTCAGAATTAACACAGCTACATGCAAATGTTCCCGTATTTCGACTTCCATATCAATCTCACTCTTACAATTTTTTCAATGGAACTCACCGATTGAGCATCGCAGCGTCTTGGGTCAGCCGTCTGGGTAATGGACTGGCATCAGGAGATGAAATGGTACCAGATGAAAGATAACTATGTTGTGGGAAAGAAGAGTTCTCAGTCATAGAGTCTACTGCATTTACTCTCGTTATATGACGTAAATCAGGCGTGGTTGAGCCCTGTTAAGTAGATAGATAAAAATTATAAATATTATTTGTGTTGTAGCGTAATACTTGAACTGCCCCTAAGAAAATACGTGCAAATTTTAAAGTTTTTAAAATATTTCGGAAAATTGCAAAAACAGAACTTTCGGGGAATTCTACGTTTGCATGAATAGGAGATGTACAGTATGTACAAAACTGATTGCGTTCCTAAGAATATTCAAAAGAGTTTTCCCATTGGATCCTAAATTTAGAAATTTAGACAATAAACATTATTACACTACCTTAGGTGATAAATTAATTTGCTTGACTTCAAGAGAATCTTGAGATTGTTCAATTACATGATCAGTTGTATTAGCTCTATCCCTTACTTTACCGATACAGTTATCTTCCCATACATTCCTTCGGACAGAGTCTTGATTGTACACTAGCTGAGGTATAATGTTACGTGTGGATTTGACGGGTAGGGCTGGTGCATCGAGATCTGTATCATATGTATATGTGTGTGTCCTATTGGGAGTGTATGGGTTTATCTATGAGCGGGTTGTGTCACTTTGTGTATTATTTTTACAATAATTTGGGATAAGGTAAGACCGTATTCCCACAAACTCCATTATTCCTTGGGAGTCATAAATTCGTATTTCTGAACATCGTAAAAACATTTGATAAATTTTCGTTTACTGGAAAAATACAAATACGTACGTACTATCGTTGGTTGGCTTACAATAATTGTATATAGGAACCTACATGATTTCTAGTTATTTTTATATCTAGATTCTAGACTCACCTATTCTGAAAAGGATCATACTTCATTGCCTGGAACCTTTTCTTATACTGTAGAGAGTTAGGAGCACTCAACTTCTTCATTGGTGTAGGAGTAGTATTTCCATTATACTCTAATTCTGAGCCAAGAGATGAAGAATGAGTCAGAGAATTGGGCAATGGTAAAACTAAAGTTTTGTAGTTGGCAGGCACTTGCAAGTGGTTTCTTTGATTATGACCTCCATTCGCAATATTCTAAGAAACTTGTTTGTAAACACAAAATTATCATCAGATATTTGCCATAAGGAATTCGAATAAAAAATTGACTTAAATTTTAGAAATGAATCCCAATTTATGAAAGCTTTGTTAGAAATATATTATGAGCTAATGAGCAATGGTTTCAGTTTAAGAACTTTGGATGGCAGGCTATCAGCACTTTTACATATCATAATTTGGATTAATTATTTCGTCATTCTTATTCTCATAATTCATAAATACCTATGGAGGCTATACTAGGGGGAATTAAGGAGCCTAATCTATTGTGTTAAGATAAATAATTAAACAAAATATTTATGATAGATAATGTGTGGGATTTCGTTCGAAATAATTGGCTTCAAATTTAGGCTCTATTTTATTTGGGTAAGAAACTCAAAATTGGGTGTCCAGGAGTGCATAGAAAATTGCATCAAAAGTTAACACCCAATCCCCCAATACCTCATGAATATTCAATATAAGTCGTTGATTCTGTCATGTTGGTTAAAATACTTTGGCGAAAATTTGAACTCATGCTACAGCTAAATACAATATAGTTTATTTTTTCTTACCGGTATGCTACTACTGCTTCGGATATTAATTGAAGAGAAGGATCCTGACATTGGCTGGTTACTTAGATGATTCCTAGAGTGAGTTATTATCATACTCTTTGTGCTATGTGTCTGTACAGGTGTTTGTAACCGTCTTCGGACCATTGGAGAATGTTCTAACTCGGTGATGTGGTGTGTAATTGATGTTGGAATGGATTTAGCCTTCGTGAATGTTGCACTACAATACAATGCAATAAGACTATGGTAATATAGCTACGTATATTGGTGAATACTTGATTAACTCACATTCGAGAATTAGTCCCTAGTTTAGGAGAGAGAGGTGGTGAACCTGGTGTACTGGCAGCAGAACTACAACTGTCTTGATCGTTATCATCTTCTGGAGGTAAAGATTCGAATAAAGTGTTCTTTAACCTCTCTATCGACATGAATACCTAAAAGCATATTATAAGGTAAGCCCAAAGGGTAAAATATTATATATCTGATATACGTATTAGAAGTTTATAGAGAGTATTATAATAGCAATAATTTTGGCTGAATGAACTAAAAAGCAATTTTCATGGCTGAATCCCATTGCCGTCAATATTGCTGAAATGAGAATATAAGCCATTATTATTGCTAACGAGTTGATACAACTTACAAGCAATAGGCGCGGCAAAGGAAGCTAGCCATGAATTTTGCTGATATGAAAAGTAAAGCCACGTTTCTTTTCTTGCCAATTGATTCATATTAGCTGCTACAAGGTTACCAAACCAAAATATTAACGCAATAATTATGGCTGAATTGAGTGATTATATTATAAGCGATGTATGTGGTTGTAAATTGACAACCATGTTTATTGCTGAAGTGAAACATAAAAAGCCATTTTTGTTGCTAACAGGAATTAGTGTGGCTGAAATAATAGAAATACTATATGAACGTGATAATGTTCCAACCTACCTTGTATAAAATATGTGTAGCTTGGCTATTGTTCTCTCCTGTCTCTTCAAAAAAGTCCAATATTTTTACCAGCTCCGTAAGATTGACTAAAACATCTCTACGATACTGGGATAATAAGTTTTCTGGGTCGTTGATCATAGAAGACCATGTATCGCATAACTTTAACAAACTTGAAACGTGTTCCATCAATGCGATAATAACACAAGGGATCTGAGATCGAGTTCCGATTCTGATAACATTTTTCAGATAGTTACAAGAGTGGTTAAAATTGTCGAAATTTTTCTGTAACTGCACTCTTCGGCTAAGTTGTTTTATAGGCAAGAAAACTGGTGGATTATTGAGATCGTGTAGTTTTTCATTTCTGCTCTTCCTTAACCGATTGGGTATAATCCTATCAAAGGTCATTCTGTCAATCGACATTCTGTATGTGTAGTTGCTAAATTCTCTGTTAAATATTTAAATTTAACTTCAGTGATTTATATACATTAGACTGATCATAATTAGTATAAGAATGTTAATCAATCTCAAATTTCAAGTTAATTGGGAAATATTAAACTTCTGCATTGTTTCACTATTATTACAGGTATATAGCTACTCAGTAATGCACAATATCATTCTAAAGGACTGAATAAGTATTTAGTCTATGGCATGAGGCATTTTCATCCCCAACTATTATAAGTCTGCAAAGTATACGAGAAGTCGTTTATCTACTGATATTTGTCTAATACCGAAAAAGTTTGAAGTGGCCCTATTTTGCACTTGATTTACACTAGTAAGAAGTATAGGATTTCCTATAAATACACATAGAGATCGAAAGTACCAACAAAATCTTTTAAATTTTAACCTTTCAGAGAATTCAAGTTTCAATTATTCACATTACACAAACCTATCTATTTAACATAATTCCGAATTGTCTTACATTAATTCAATCGCTATATTGAGCAAGCTAATTAAACCATCACAAAACCCATTATTGAAAACTTACAGCCTATTCACTTCTATCATACATTTGCCACTTCTAATGACTTCTTCTCAACTAATAGCCAAATAGTGTATATTTAACGAATCAATGAAAATGCAGAATCCATATTATCCACTTACACGTGTCAACGAATGGCATCCAAGGTTAATAGCCATCTCAACCCTTGTGGTTGGGCTTACAGGAAAAGATATCTTTTTAGGTGACTTAATTTTGAGCTATTTACGCGGCACTTGACCATATAAGGATTATGTTAGATCGAGATTAAATTCATTAATTACTAGAATATAGTATAGTAGCCCAGCATTGAAATCACATCATATTTTGTCTGTTTTTCAATTTACCTCTCTCCCGAAAAGTTGGTAAATTGTATTGCTAGAAGTGTTTCATATGTAATTTTATGATCTTAATTAAACATGAATCAACATGAAGATATTTCGGAGGCAGGTATAAAATTAGGCAAATCCTCATTCATTTGTTTCTCTTTTAAGTCAGCCAATGACTCAGCAAGTTCGAAATGCAGATTTAGTGTGTTGTCTTTCGCAACTTCGAGATGCTCCATTGTAGTTAAAATCGTTTTAAGCCAAGTTAATGTAGTCACATGCTCGTTCATCATGACGAATTCATCTTCACGGATTGTGTTGTGAAAAGCTGTGGCAAGTTCTTGAAAGTTTTTGAATTGGATAGCCATTTGTTTTTGTTGTAATTGCTCCATTTCATCTTGTTGTTTCTTCATCATATACTCTTTCTTAGCCTTTAGAAGGCATTCTTTTCGCTCTTTTTGTGACTTTTGGAAACGTAAGGTTGCAGAATGAATATTCATAACGATGACTCCGATAAAAAGATTTGTGAAGATGAAATGGCCGATAAATATAAACGCGACAGTAAACATACGATCACCTGTCTCGCTTGTCATTTCATACCAACCATCAGCTGTCACAAATATGAAAAGTGTCAACATTGCTTTTGATAGGTCACCCCAACGTTCTGGATTATTTGTGCCAAAGAGAATATGCCCGAAAACTGCAGCTAAAAACATTATCAACGCCAGCAACAGTAACATATATAATACAGTGCTTTTGAAAGTTTGTAGCAATACTTCAACCAGAATCTGAACGCCTTTTATGAAAGATATGAGACGAAGTGCGCGTAAAGCCCTTACAGCGGTTAGCACCTGCAAAAGTGACTTTTCGGAACTTCCAACGACAAAATAGTTCTGTAAAGAAATTTGGACCAACGCAGCAATCAACACAAAGAAGTCGAAAAGGTTATACCAGTTCTTCCAATATAAAATGGGTTGTGCGTAGAATTTCAACAAAAACTCAAGGCTGTATATAGCAAAGAAGACACAATTGAGGGCTTTGAAAACCTCAGGAACTTCACGATGGAGTGGATACGTTTCAAGAGCTATCGTGAATGAATTGCAGAGAATCGAGAACATGATTAGCCCAACGAATTTGGATGATGTTATTAGGTATAGTACATGGTCGTGGAGCCATTTGTCATAACGCTCTGAAGTGCGATATTGGTATAGCTTTTTAGACAAATACGTGCGGAAATCCATTTTGAAAATAAGGAAGAAATAATCAATTTATAATTTTGAAATTATTAATACACCTGCAATTGATTCAATTTAATCAATTTTATGCTCGTACGAAAATTATTATTTCGCGTTATTTTCAACATATTATATGGAATATTCTTATATTAGACTTAATGACATTTTATCGCTTATCAAATCTGATTCATAATGAGGGCACATACTTAAAATTGTTAGTGTATGAATTATGAAACGTATTTTGGGTGATCGTCCCCCTAAAAATTGTGGGCCGTGTTAAAGAACCAAGAAATCTTCCAAATTCACCTTACTTTGTTCTTATATACATTATCCCAACTTCAACCGAGACTAAGAAAGCGCAGATGGTCGATTATTTGTCAGGTACATATGTAAACACAATTATTGAGACAAAATTATTCATAACGTAATTTGCAAACAATTTAATAATATTTTCAAGTCAAAGGTCATACATTTTAAGATCAATGTTTGTACTCAATTTGTGTTGATAATTTCGCTTTTGTTAATCAACATAAATGATCGGGTAATTGTGCAACGAAATCTACATCGTAGAATCCTGACTGTCAACTGTCAAATAAGTCAAATCTGCTATGGTTAATTGCAGTAGAGCATCGTTTACGTCATCTTTTCCACCGATTATCGTTGAAATTAGTTGAGTTTGTGTTTTTAACTCTTCTTCACTTGTGAGTGACTCTAAACTGTTTGAACTATGTAGAAGGTTGTATGCGTTCATTAATTTGGATGGTTCGACTTTCTTTTCAAGTTCAATACGTGATTTTTCTAATATGCCATATATACTCAATGCATTCATATCATCGTCAGAGGAATCTGATTCAGAATCGGTCGAAAATTGTCCCTCGCTGTCCACAGGTTCTTCCAGTAGGTCGCGCATCGTCTCAAGCAAACTATGAAATTCATCATTAGAATCGTCATCATACTCAACAAGATCGACTAACCCAAGTTCTAAATCAGTGTTTGAAACGCTTCGGGTACAATTCGGAGCAGGCGGGAATAGATCTTGAAGATTAGGCATTGAGGTTGTTTCGTGGACTTCATTAGCGTGTGCACTACACGGACTTGACTGTATATCCCCAGAAAGGTCAGATACTTCGTATTCAAGGTCAGAGTTCACAGATACATCCTCAAGGTACTTAGAATACTCTCTAAAGCATTCGTAACTCTCACCAGTTGCTTCCATTTCTTTAAACAGCTGTTCTACATCTGTATTTCCTTCTGATCCAACTTCATCATCACTCAATTGTATGTTTCTATCCCAGAGATTGCACTTGTTAACTGATTCCAATGCTATATGAGACAGTGCACCTTGTTCACTTGTTATATCTTCGTTTACTACAAATGTCATTTGGTCCTCATCGGTTAGTAGATCGTCGGTTGGTGATTTGGCTATAAGCAGTGGGGCCGTTGAGATAATGTTATCTACTAGATTTTGAATGAAATCAAGTTCATTCGTTTGAGTATCGATTGTGAGTGTTATTAAGTTATTTTTATCATTTTCAGGTGAATGGTTGGAATTAGCAATTGGCTGATCTATTCCTTGGATAGCATATTGTATTATTTCACTGACAATGTCTATTGGATTATCTTCTTGAGAGGTTAGTTTATCGGGGTCTTCAGGTTGCGGAGGGTCAGTTGGAATACAAGGCAATCCCTCCAATGTCAATATTTCAACTGGATGATTGTTATCTTGTTCGACAGCGTTGATAGAAGTTGCTTCATTTTCGAAATCTTCAATTTTGAGAGTATCTTCAGTATTGTCATCGTTACCGTTATCGTCATTTTTGGGGCATATATAGGTTTTGGACATTTCATGCAAATTCTCCTCAGTTTTATCTCTATTTTCCATCTCATCTCTTTGAAGTTCTGGATCATTAAATTCCTCACGAAATTCCTCAATTTTCAGTTCAGAAAGTGCAGTTTCGACCAAATTTATAGAATCTAGGCGATTCAGAATCGTGTTGGTTGGTCGTGCCCATTTACCCCTATTGCTTTCTGGCACTATGTCTGTAGCCAATTTTTCTTGCGATATGTATACTTCATTAGGCACAGCGTGTGTGGCCTCCATTTGTGACCCTGTACATTCAAATTTGGCAGAGATAATTGGTTTTGAGGGTGGACCCCATCGGTTGCGATTTTCACTCTTACGCACAGCTACAGGAGATTTTGAACTGTAAGGAAGTTTTAGAGGTGATTTTGATTCTACTTCGCTTTTTATACGAGCAATCAATGGCTGATCATTTTGATCTTTCAGCTTTTCATCTTTGGGGATAAACGGATTGTCAATTGGTTTTGGGATCTGAATTATTGGTTGTTGATTCAATTTGCGTTTGCGTTCTTCAAAATTTTGGAGCCTTATGCCTTCAAGTTGTGCAAGATAATCAGCTTCAACTTGTTGTTTAGCCTGTTGTGGATTACCCACATATTGTCTTGGGCTTTTCGCATGTGTAGGGCCACCGAAAATCAATCCATCATTTCTGGCTTTTATTTTCGCAGCTTCTTGACGTCTGGCAATGAATTCCTGTACAACTTGTGCACGATTCACTGCATCAGCTCCACCCTGTTTCGCCATACCGGCTATGTTCAATTCTTCTTTATTCTGTGGGAACTTTACTGCTTTATTCTCCACAGGGATAACTGATTCTTTAGACTTTGATTTTTCAACATCTTTTGCCTGTGCTCCCAAAGCATCTTTGAGGGTATTTCGCCAACCCACTTCACGTGCCTTATTCTTTACATTTTGGTGTTGTCGTTTTACTATGTTTTCATGTAATAATTTTTGTTTCTCAAGATTATCTCTTTTTACCTGTAGGAGAGCTCTACGTTTGTTTTCTTGTGCCTCCAATTCTAAGCGCCGTTTTTTAGCTGCGTTAAACTGTGCCAAGTTTGGCGGCGGAATAGCGAAAGGTTTGGGCTTATTGAGTTGTAATTTTGCCCTGGGAACGATAGGTGCACCGTAGATAGCATCAGGTTTATACATACGTTCTTTTGGCATAACAAACTTATGCTCAATAGGCTTAGCGTATTTAGCCGGGATTTTGAATGCATTTACAGCCTGTTCGGAGTTTGAGACGCCAATTTCTGCGACACCTTTCACTCCAAATGCAGCAGGCTTTTTACGGTGCAAAACTGTATGGCTAAACTCTCTATCCAAAAGAGTTTCTGAAAGGAATTTTTCGATGCGTGCCTTGATGAGGGTTGTTTTCAAAATTTCGTTGACATTCGGGCGGTCCTTTGGGTGTCTTTTCAACAAAAGACCAACTAAATTTCGTAAATCTTTACTATACTTCGTTGGCAAGGCAGGATAACTACCTTTGATGATTTTCAATACTAAATTGTTCATATTTCCAGCTTCAAATGCATGTTTCAGTGAGACAAGTTCGTATAGAACACAGCCTAATGACCATACATCACTCTTATGGTTATAAGGACGTCCTTCGCAAATTTCCGGGGAAAGGTAATATGGAGTGCCAATGCAAGTGCGGGCTAATTCTACCGTAGAATTCATCACCTTTGAAATGCCGAAATCGCCAACTTTGACTATGGTAGCCTGACGATTTAGGAAAATATTCTGAGTTTTGATATCACGGTGGAGTATTTTACGGTCGTGTATGTGTTTTATTCCAAGGCATAATTGGACAAACCAATTCACTATCTGGTCTTCCTCAAATAGTTGGTTTTTGAGACTAGATATTTTTGTGTGTAGATCACCGCCATCGCAATACTCCATAAGGATGTATAGTGCTCCTGCTTCTTCAAAGGAGCCCTGATAGGAAACGATGTTTGGATGTTTCATTTGGGAAAGAACTGTAATTTCGTTCCGAGCATCGTCTTTTTCACGATGACTCATTTTGGACATGTTCACTTCTTTTATTACAAATCTGGCATTTAAGTCATCTTTCTTATGGACGAGCCATGCTTTGCCGAAAGCACCTTCTCCAATCTTTTTCTCTTTGGCGAATTTGTGCATTTTTACTAACAAAATCGAGTAAAATGTAGAATTACAAATGATTTCGGTTTAAATAAGCAGAAACCGGGCACGGCACGTAGGGTGAGTTTGGGCACTAAAATACAGAGCCCATAATAATATGTAGATAAAAATGTTCTAAACTTCGCAGAAAAGTATAAAATATAAATAAAATGGGTAAAGAAAATAACAAGTGAATGGAGATAGCCAAACTAAAGAGTGTCAAAGTTCCTACGATTGTCGAAAGAATGTTATAAAATTGATAAATATATAAAATTAAGTTAGCGAGGGTAACCGCAAAATAATCTGATCCAATTTCTTCTCAATCGCTTCAATACGCTTCTCATAACCAAAGGATTGTATTGTAGGCGCACGAGCTAAAATAGGCTGTTTGGGCTGTGAGATTTTCTCACCTTTTTGACTTGAACTACCACGATGAGCTACAACATCCTCAGTTAACTCCTGTAGATGAATTGTAATAGTTTCTAAATTATCCTCAATACGGAACATTTTCAATGAATCGTCTCGTAATCTGTCCGCACCCTTATTTACCCTGTTTAATATTTCACTGATTTTTATGTCACTCTCCTTTTCAGGGCTCTCTTCACGCATTGCATTCCAGATATGTACCGGCACTATCATTTGGTTAAATGACGTCAAACTTCTGGTGTATTTTCCGAAGAAAAGTGATAAATTCGATTTCAACTCAAAAGTCACTACCAGATCAATCTTATAATGGAATTTGTCGAGTTTTATAATGTTTGAATATGTTTGAGTTAACTGTGCAATCAAAACATTCGACATGACAATTATTATAGTAAATGCCATTAGAAAATATATGATTATGAAGAGAGTACTGGTATCCTTGAGTCCCTCTTGATACTCGCTTGGACCGCCATCCAACAGGAAAATAATCCCGGCAATGAGAGAAAGACGAGGTTGATACACTTGTGTCTCGCCGTTATATTGGCTAGGTATCCAATAGAAGGCTTGTTCGGACGCATTACAAAGTGAATCGTCACTGACAGGCCCGAATGATTCCAGTGTTATTTGACCTTGACGCGAAGCAAGATGTATTCCACCATAGAAAGCTATGAGCAAAATTACAACTATACTAGCGTAACGTGGAATGTCTATTTTATAAATACGGATAATACTCTGTACATATGAGCCAAGCGAAGGGAAAATACGCGTGTATTTGAAAAGAGATAGTGAAAATGATATGAAAGCCAATGACGCACAAAACCACTGAATCGGCATTTGGAGGGCACGAAAAACCACCAAAAGTATGAAGAATATTACAGATGATGAGTCGAACAAGTTGAAAGCATCATAGAAGGAAATCACACTACTGAAGAAGTAGAGGGAAAAACGATCTATAATTTCAAAGATCTTCACTGCATTCAGTAAATATTGCAAGTAGCTAATTTCCGAGGCATCAGAAGGTAGCCTTCTTTCCCGAAAAGTCCATTTTTGAATGTAATTCTCGAGTTTTAATTTGTGTTTAAGACCTTTCTCTTTATATGTCTGTTGCCATTCAATGAAAAACTCGAATATTTCACTCAAAGCAAAGAATAAACCGTAGAGAAGTACATATAATTCGCAACCAAGACGTCCAATTTCGTATGCATTAGTCAAACCTCTTGGATACAACAACAGGTAATCACAATGTATACTACTGTGATAAAGCGAATAGGACAAGCATACCATAAAGATGACGTAAAAGATGAATGATACAAAATACCACCAGTTATACATACGTAATTTCTCTGTGACGACTGCGTTCAGCATAGGATGGTATTTTATCTCTGGATCAGGGCAATCGCGAAGTTTATGCAGTAAAGTTGCCTCAAAACGTTTGAAACCTGGGTCAGTTGGGTATTGGCCTAAGGCATTCGACTCCAAAAACTTTGTGGATAAGACATAATTCGGTGAAGTCGATTTTATCATTTTACCGATTATTCCTTTAATAATTGTGTAATATTTTTGATCGTATAGTTCATGAATTGTTTCAGGATGTTCTGTGAAAAATTCTCCAGGTGTCAGAGACATGAATAGTGAAAGAATGTGTTCTTCTTTCTTTGATAGTGCAATATCTATTGGAGTAAGATTTTGAGAGTTTTTAGTCTCGTAGATGGAACTCTCCCATTCTTTGTACTCTCCTGCACGTTGTGCTAGATATTCAGCACAGTGGTAAGCCTCATTCATTGCTATGTGGTGTAATATTGTATTACCTATAGGATAGTATTGAATAAATACAGTTCTATCCACGCGATAAAGAACTTAGAATTGAACGAATTTCATTTCGTTATTTTCGGTAATTGGGACTCCCATAATGCAAACATCCACACAAATGCATCCTGCGGAGATGAGGCAGCTGCCTCCTCTGCCTCAATGCTAGTTACGCCCTAGCATTATGTTAACATACAAATGCTGTCGGCACAGATTTTAATTTAATTTTTTGCACCCTACGCTCGCACAATATTCCCTCAAACCTTTTCAAGATGTGTGTTGTAGAGCGAATGTGAAAAAACAAATGCACGGGGCAACTATAATATAGATTCGGCACAGTAAATAGCCCCATTTTCCTTTGTTAATAATTTCGGTTACTACACATACCTAAATCATCTGTTTTGGTAATACTTATTCCTTCATCCATTAGAAGAGACAGGAGATTAGCTTGATCATTCTCTGCAGCTAAAATAGCAGGAGTAACACCTCCAAACATTGTTTCATCTGCACCAGCACCAAACTGTAGCAACAGTTTAACTGCCTGTCTCTGATTATTCTTTATAGCAGCATGCAACGGACGAAACCCATGAACGTCAAGAGATAGTTGTGGATTAGCTCCATGCTTTAGTAGGAGCTTTACACAGGGTGTGCGACCTGGTTAATAAAAGCAACTTAAATAACTGGATATATGTTAATTACTTGGCTCAAACTCTCAAAAATTTGTATCACGTCAACCCCAAGCCAAGTTGTTGGTTCAGAGAGGTCATTATTCGCCACGTTTGGTCATGTTGTTTAATCTCACTTGTCGTCAAAGTCCATATGACGACAGGTGAGATCCCAATCAAATATAGGATTGTTTTGTCTTAATGAAAATAAAGGGGAATATTTTCCTATTATTTGTCAGGAATGTGAAACTGTACGTCGAAATTACCTTTCGCATATATTACGTGCTTATACAATGTTTTCTATATTATCAATGACTATAGTTTCAACTAATAAAAGCATAACAAACCGCCTTTGATTGCTTCATATAATGGAGTGCCTTTTGATTTGTACAGGTTTGGATCAATGTGATGAACATCTAGCAGATACCTAAGGAATTGAGTTGTACGTATTTCAAATATTCCCATTAAGGGCTTAGATTTCTGTAGGTACGGACAGATATTTCTATAAATGCCACGTTCAACTACCTACCGTGTTTGTTACTGGTGGACAACATGATGTAACCATAGGAATCCTTACTTCCCTTTGTGTACTATAAACTCAATTTTGTAAATATTTATTAGAATCTAGAATCTAATAGAAATATCTGTCATACAAAAATACTAATGATCGTAACGATCCTACACATAGCTCTAAGAGCAGCTAGTTATACTAGAGATAAATACTACAAACATTATACTGTTTCTAAGTGCTACGGAGCTGTCATTCGTTAGTCTGAATCAGAATCTAGAACAGCATCTAAGAGGATTTTCCCAAATAAACCGGCCAGGTTAAGTATGCCAGAAATCGTGTTGTCAGTTTGGCTAGAAGACTTTTCACCTGTTATACAGTAAATGGCGAAATGTTCGCAGTTATTTACCGCAGAATTGTAGCTGCCAAATTTCTCCTCACCCGTGAATAAGGCAAATGCGCGATGACAAATCTCTTTACGCGAAAAGTTACGTCTTGTATATACTATTTCACATTCGTTCTCATGTCCGTCTAAGAATTCATTTAATGATTTCATACGAACACCTACATCATTGAAATCTATCACATGGCCATTTCCAACGTATATGCCATGGTGGTGATATAAGAATCCCATTTTTCCTGTGACAGGCCGCTTAAGGTGATCAGCCAGTTCTAGCCCATGAGAACTTGTAGTGTGTTTCGCCGCGAATTTATTTTCCGAATAAGTGCTACTCAACTGAAATGCTCTCAGGAACTCTCCTACATCTTCTGGTTCAGTATTGATTGATTGATCGAAGCTGAGATTGAGACAGGATTTTTTAGCCATTATGAAGTCGCTGGTATTGGAGTTAATAGAATTATGCGGAATATTTGGTATTTATTGGCGAAATTTAAGTGCATACTCAGTGATTGTGAGATGCACGTGAATTACGTAAACACTTGAAGCCATCAGTAAACAACAATGAAAATGTAAAATATTTCGAATTAATTCCAGTGACAAGACAATTACTCTTCAGGAATTTACCTACGAAATCCATGAAATATGTAACAACGAGTTATAGGATGGAAATTGAAATTATCACACTTTTAGTAGCCTGATAAATACTAACAGATTCTACTTCACAAATGTACTGTAGTTTCTATCAAGGTCAACCCCTATTATATCGAACAGTGATACAGCGAAATATCAGCTTTATCGACGTCTGAAATTGTACAAATAAGGCCCCCAAATCTTGAAAGAAACATATATTTCACCGGATATATCGAAGTAATTATCGCGGTGCCTTGAGCTTAGATATAACAGGATTTGACTGTAATTCCTATGCCTAAAAGAGCGTCCACAATCCTGGAAACCCCAGTTGATAACTCAGAGGTAAAACTCACTTAGAAATCTCAACCTGACCGCCATATATAGCAGAGTGTAGAGCAGAATTCTCCATTTCATCAGAATTAAGTTCAGCTCCAAGTTGCAGTAAATACTCTACTACCTCACTATGTCCGTATTGACAAGCATAGTTCATTGCAGTCAGACCTAAATATATGTTGGAAATGTGTTAGCGGGAATTTGTATGTATTTTTCTGATAGTTTTGATATGGAAACTCAAGTCCTGGGCAGTTTATTTAAATCAGGGATTTTTTGGCGAGTTTTGAATTACAGTGTAACCTCCACAAACGGTGCCTGTGGAACGGGGAACTTCTGGAAACGGAGTGATAATATATAGAGCGAATTCCTAGTAAAACTGTACATGGTCCTGTTTCTGGTCAAGCGACCCAATCAAGCAAAATATATCGCTTGGGGATTCGACATAAATCAATTGGCAAAGGAAATTCAGTGAACTAATAGAAACAAACACAAACCTGTAGAACATACAAAATTCGGCTTCGTCCCTGCTTTCAACAGAGATTCAGTTATCAACATATATCCCCATCGCGATGCAATACATAAAGGGGTTAATCCTCTCTCATTCTCTTGTTCTAACTCTATATGTTCTTGCTCGAGTAATAACGTTATTAAATGTGTTCTGTTATTAGCTGTAGCCCAGTGTAGCAGGTTGCCGTGTTCATCATGTACGTGTTCTTCAAGATTAGAATATTCTAGAAGTATCTAAACGATATATGCGTAAATTATATAAAAAAACAGTTAGTTTACTCCCGTTATGTCGAAGCTCAAGGAACGGGGTGTGACCATATTTGTACGATTTATATATTGCCTTTTCCCAAATAAATGCTTGAAATTGGTAATTATGGATGTAAAACTTGGAAATTTTGGAACTTTTCTAAAATTCCAAGAAATTTTTGTATGATTTTCAGACTTCGTTATAACGGGAGATGACTGTATAAAGCTTTTCTGATGAATATTCGCACTACTTGGGGTATGAATTCGAGATCGGTACAGTCTATAAATTCGTTTACTTATAAAACAAACGAATCGCTGTGAAAAAATTTTCATTGTACAGTCAATTTCCGTTTATATCGGACACGGATATATAGAAATGCCCGCGTATATCGAAATCTGAGATTGTACAAATATGGCCCCAAACCGTCAAAGTAACATATATTACATCGATTTTATCGAAGTAACTATCGCGGTCCCCTCTTGATATAACGAGAGGGCTTGACTGTATTTACCTTTATAGACGACTTCTCAGTAGCTAACATAACCGGTATATATCCAATACCATTCTTCCTCTGTAATTCCTGTTTCCAAGTGAATATTCCTTCCTTTGAAATACCACGTAAAGTATCAGAAACAATTCTCAATGATTTAGCTTTATTATTAATAGCAGCTGAATGTAATAGTGTATTATTCTCATTATTACTAATAGTGACGTCACCACCTTTTTGTATTAGAACTTCTATACCAAGGCTGAATGTGAAGTCTACGGCTAAATGTATTGCAGTATATCCAGCGTTGTTTGCTGTGTTTATGTAGTCTGTTAGATCGAGTTTTTCTGTTGAGTGGCTGTGTGATTTCTTCACGTTTCCTATGGGGTGATATATAGAGTAATATTATTCGAAAAATGAAATATATGCATACAGTGTGTAACCTCCACATACAGGTGGAGGGACGCCGAAATGCTACCTCGTTTCTGCCAATTTCCCATTTTGTGGAGGAATATTCGTATTGGAGTAGGACTTCGCTCCTTTGGTATTACACTCCTTTCCCAGATGTTCACCGTTTCCATTCCACAGGCTCCGTTTATGGAAGTTACACTACAAGGACATGTTATTTATTTCGACAAAACCGATGCTATGGAATGTTCAATTGAGCTATTTTGTTGGAATTTCGGTATACAAAATATAATTAGTAATATATTTATTAATATTAATCTCAAACATAACAATAACTAATGATTACAAGAATAATAACAAAATACAAATAACAAACTCGCAATTTTATATTATGAAAAATTTACTCTTCTTAGGGTGACAAAGTAAATACACCATTAAACCACCAAAAAACGCGGAAAATACACAAACAATAAGTGTCATAACCAAAACACATGTGACAACTTCTCCAGGATCAAGGAAACATATTTCGGCCTCTAAATCTTGTAATGAACATAGATTTATTGACGAACCATCACTTAGATTATCTGCTAGACATTGAGATATACAAATCCTTCCATTAGCGACCGCGAAAAGCGCGAAATTTATAGCTAAAATTCTGAGAAAATTACACATTATAAGTGGATATATATAAATGGATTTCTCTATTTATACTTTTAGTTCTTTCCAGTCTTTAATGTGGTTTATAAGATAAGTATGATTCATAAAATTGGAAGCAGTAAATTTGATGATATATTGGTGGAAAGATTTTGTTATATTAGATCAGATATCGGTTGTTTTAGATGTTTGGCAAATATGAATATACACTGGAATATTACTATATATAGTAGCGGGAAGTTGGTATGATTGTAAAATATGATAATTACATTTTAATTCTCTGTATTTGGAGTCGTGGTAGCCAGAACCCAAGTATGTTAATCCAGGAAAATATTTCCAAATATAAATTACCTCTTTCAGAAGTAAAAGCATGACTTGTTATCTCAGTTGCTTTATCTAATACAGTTTTGAATGTAACACTATTACAATTCAATACAGCTGTATGTAACAATGTGTTTCCATCTGAATCTGTTATTCGTAAGAAATCGATTTCTTCACTCCATTTATCATAGAAATATTCTAGAATCTCAGTTTTCCCTAGTTTGACTATCAATAGGAAGATACTGAAGGAAATAGGAATTGTTAGACAACCATAAAATTAAATAAATTCAAATATTCAGTGCGAAACCCAGAATTTCTAAATCTATTCGCGATTAGCCTCTCGGAGAGGGAAATTTAATCACAACGGTCTGATTATTGACCAATTGAAAAGGTTTTTCATTGCTCGAAAGGGAAAACTTGATGTTCTGGTCTAATATCCTATTTACACTCGAGAAGTTAATACATTCCTAATCTCGCGGAATATACAAACTTTCTAGAGTATATATAGGAAATTATAGTTCACTAATTTCTAATTGGTACAATAAACTGTCTAGCGAAAATAGTGGAACACGCTAACACCTTTGGGGCAAGTGGCACATGAAAAAAACTATGTTGAATATTAGGTGGTATGCAACGAAATCTAATGGACATTGTTGCCGTGTGCCAATAAAGGCTAAGCGTTCAAATGCTTTTGGCCAGACAGTGCTCCGCTACTATTAAAGTCACCTTTCTCGCACTTGTGGCGAAGATTTGGGATCAAATATTGAAGGCAATTGTTCAATTGCGAGATCAATAATCTCTCTGAGGTCAGGCTCAGCTAATTTGCTAATCAAGAAATCAAAATGATTTTCATCATGTTTGAGTTCATCCTCCACATAACTATATGTCAATTCGTGTACTATGGAGCTAGGCACTTGACGTGTTTCAGCGACGTCACTCAGACTACTAACAACCATATAGTGCTCATCTATTGCTGGTTTTCCAAGCAAAATTTGGTCCTTTTTGAATGGAAAAGATGCGATTGAGATCGTGCACAATTTGCTCTCTTTGATTGACTGACGTGAAATTTGAGAATCTTGTGATGGCGTCTTATGCATTTCCTTTAAACCAGGGTCCCCAAATGTAGCTTGCCGTACGAGTTTACGTGTATCCATAGCTAATAAGTAATAAAACCGTTTGTTGAGATGGCTTAAATTATAGATTTTAATATGTTAAAAAAGCTGATCAGTACTCTCCAATCATTCACACTAAATTTCAATATTCGATCATTCACACTATTTCCAAAGTCCTATCAGTTTCACTTCTCGTATAAATTTATATTTTACTTGTCTAAGCCGGGTCTCGCAAAATATTACATGTAAATGATCGAACATGGAAAGTAGTGTGAATGATGATGATGATGATGATGTGATATTTAGGAAAGAATTTCTATGTTCGAACATTGAATTAACTTTGGATGGTAGTGTGAATGCTCGGAGTTAAGAAAATAGTGTGAATATTCGGATTAGACAAGTAAATAGCCAGACTTAGACAAGAAAATCTTCAAAATCTCCAAACCCAATACTCAAACTTACCTGCTCATACAATATACATTGATTAAGATAACAAATCGATTATCAAGAATTCTTGACACCGTTATGTATTATTACTACAGTATAAAGCATACACCAAGAGTAATACAATTGATGGAAACAAATATATAACCCATTCAATCGTGTGAAAAGACCAAAACCAAAACAGCATATACTATAATAATAATAATAATGTAATAATAATATTTCTAAATACGTATTTAACCTATTAGAATCCAATTCATGGTGTTAGAAACCGCGAATCTTGCTCAAACCTCACACAGAACATGATAATTTTCAACATGTTAAATAAGTGACATCTCTACTGTTAAAATTTGTTGTTGTTTGTTGTCTTTTTATATGTTTGTTTGTGTTTGTTTGTATTTTCAATATAAGTTTGATTTTGGATTGTTTTGTAACTGTATAATGCCTTGCGGTGGATATTGAGAGTATAATACTTGATTTAGCTGTGATTCCATTGGTATATAACCGTGTTGGTGTGGTGCAGAATTTCCCGGGATATATTGCGGTAAAATATACTGTTGTGGGGATTCGGTAGGTTGTAGTTGGGCGTAGCCATGGGGTGATTGTTGTGGATAAGGTTGGTAGTCAGATTGTGTAGGTGGTAAGGAAATTGGAATTCCATCTGGGCCTATTAGTATCTGGGTTCCCTGAGGTGGGATTAGTGATTGTGGATCTTCAGGCATTTGTGAGGATAACGGAAATCCTATAAGAGAAGTATAATTTGTAAATTAGAATATATTACTGACAGATAGAAGCTCAAGGGACCGCGATAATTACTTCAATAAAAGCGAGTATTTCATTCTGGACGTGCAAAGATTTATAATTTGATCACAGTTATGAGGGATTAACTCCTTCAAGCATTAAACAGTTAGTATCGCTCAATCATTAGAAGAAGCATTGCTATAGATAACCTAGCTAAAGTATAACAAACTTGGATATGATACTTGTTGCATAGCTAACTGTGGATTTTGCATAGCTTGTAATGGCTGTATATTAGGAATCTGTGTATTATGATGTGTACTCATCTGTAATGGTTGTGGTATTGGCCCTGGTTTACTTGATTGTTGTATGTGTGTCATAAGACCTGATGGTTGGTAGAATACACCGTTAGGGTTGGCTAATACTTGGAATTGAGAACCAGGTAATGTGTAGAGTTGTTGTTCCATCTCATAGTTTGGCTTGTAGCCCTGATGCTTCAATGATTTGTACCTATACAAGAATATTGATTTGATTAAATATTTGTAAGAAATATAAGTCGACTTTGAGAAAAAGGTTAAAGGTCTTTTGTTCTTACCTTCCACTTTTACGATTCCCTCGTTTCTGTGTAGAATAGCCTGTAGGCCCTACAATACTCTCTGTATACCCTTTCCCTTTCCCTCCACTCCCAGGTGATGGGATTTCCGGTTTTTTACTGAAAGTGGGTGGGGCACTAGATGTTCCTGTGCCACTCCTCTGGCTTGGAACTACAGAATTCCCACGTCCACGCATAGATGCATTAGGCTGTTTGGCATACTTTTGTGATCCACCTTTACGCATGGATCTTATATACGCTGGATCTTGTAAAATGACGTCACTCAGTTTAGACATATCGAAACGGAACTCTTCAGCTTGTGGGTTTAACGTAGAACTACCTTGTTTGTATAAATCGTTGTCTGTATGGTTATAATTGTCACTCTCTGTCGAGGGGGGATACTCTGAGTCGAGTACGCCTGAATCTTGTGAATCGTGACTATGTGTATGTGTGTGTATTGGTGTTAATTGTGATTGAATTGATGATTGTTCACTCGCGCTTTCTAACGCGAATTTATCAGCTGTTTCTGATTCCCAGTCTTCTGACACGCCAATACTTGATGACGTCATATTATTATTTTCTATTGTAACTTCGCCTTTTATTGAATTGGATTCTAAATTCGGTACGGATTTTGATGCGAGAAATATTTCAAGATTGTGATACGAGTTTGATGTGAGATCGGCGTTACTATTCGTACTTTCTTGTGGAATTTTCGCGATTGTACTAATCCTTGGTGTTAAATCATGCGAAAAACTTATAAAATTTTGTTTTATTTCTTCCCTAGAATGTGATTCTATATACTCAATCGCATCTTTTTTCTTTTGAATGGAAGTTTTATTCCTTCCAGCAGATGGTGCTATATCTACTACGTCGAATTGTGTTCGATTTAATTGGTTTTCTACTTCTATCGAATTATCACTTATTTCTTCGGAAACTGGAGTGTCAAATTTTTCGGGTTTATCTTCACATTTTGGCTGTTTAACATGTTGAATAGTACTTTCACTTTGATTATTCTTTAATTTCGTAAACGCAGTTTGTCGCCATTCAGGTAAATCCAGTGCTTCAGGGTGAATATTTTTCTTATCAGGTTTTCGGTCAAATTCTTTTCGATTTTTTTGTTTTTGACTGCCTCCGCGGTAATAATTTTGTTTGTTCCCAGGTCGTAAAACTTTTGAGAAAAGGTCTTCCTCCGAACGTTCGTAATCCTCTTCGTCATGTTGTCCCTCTCGCAAAATTTCGTTTTCCATTCGTGTTGCTTTCAACAGCTGATCGTCACTAGCTACTGGTAATGGTGTGGTGTATTCAAGTTCATCATATGTACTCCTGGTGAATGGAAACAAAGAAGATAAATAGAATCTTGAGATTGGAAAAATGTTAATGGCACTTAGGCATACTTCCAAGCCCTTACACAAATTACTGAGATTTTCAATATTTTCCTGAGATTATACCTTACACCCCAAAATATCCAAAAATATAACAAAAATGGAACAAAATTCAGGAAATGTTGAATTTTGTATGAAAATTCGCGCTGGATAAGACGTGTAATCTGGGGATTATTCAGGGATCCGTGAGGGTTGGCAATTATGATATGATCACTGGTTAATCGGGCCACATGGTAGAAGCCAAATCATGATAATCTTATTAAACATCTCCAATAATCGGGTCTAAATAACCTATTAAGCTGAGGCTGCCGCATACTACCAATCCTTATACAAATTCCCCCTATACCACCCGAAAATATCCAGAAATATAGCAAAAAATAGGAAAAATATTCACGGGGATTCCAAAACTTTCCAAATGAAATCTCCCGTAACTGTTGGCAAGTATGCTTACTGTATTCGAAATGAATTTATCATAGACTAACTTGAAGTTATATTTCTTCTCGTGATGTTCAAACATAGCCTGAGGTGTCCACTCATTATTTGTAGATCTACTCTGTTCATCTAGTGACATGTAAATTCGTACAGGAGATGCGAGCTTCCCACTTTCAGTGTTGCTTGTTGTTTCGGACCATTTTTGCAGTTTCCGAGGTGGTAGTCGTTCTTCGGTAGCTGATTCGGAAGATATTTCAGTGTCTGTTGGGAAGGATTCGTTATTGTCCGTTTGCGAAGGTTCGCTCGTCATTATTTATGTAAACTATTTCTAATTGCCTAATACTATTGGAAATATACTATAACGGTATGTATGGTGAATTTGGGTAGAGATGAGTTGGATGTTATAAGACTGCAGTACCCAAACTGGGGTCAATGGCCCCTTTAAGGTTCACGGAGGACAGCAGGGGTCTACAGGATCTTAGAATTTGTATTGCAGCCTATGTGAATAATAGAGCGAACTCCTAGCCACATACATATGAACCTACACAGACATGGAATTTGGCAGAAATGGGGAAACGCGGTAGCATTTTTCTGCGTCACTCACTGTACGATGACATATAATTGGATAGTGCAATTGCCCAAATATAGCAGAAAATATTTGGTAAATATATGATTCATTTATTATAAAATCGAAAATAGTATTAATGTCATACTTCATATGTGATTATTGTTGGTATTATATATCAGGAACACCACCTACTGTCTGTACACACTTCGAAGCTACTTGGTTAGCTAATCTCCCAATTGATATCAGTTCATTCTCTGTAGACGGTAGACCATTATCATATATCCATTTTATTAGTCCAGCTATACAATATAAGAATAATTAATGTCAGTATAATATACAGGCAACGGTTCCAAACCCTGCTGTCCTCCGTGGACCACCCAAGGGATTCTTGGACCTCAGGTTGGGAACCACTGATATGTATTAGTAACAGGAAAGGTAAGACAACAATATCTACGACACCCATTAAAACCTATAGGTCTATAAGATTAATCATATTTTCACACCTTTTCCCTCCATTTCCCTACCTAAAAATGCATCACCAGCTCCTGTCGTATCCACAATCCTCTCAACTCTAACAGTATCTACTTCTACATCAAATTCCCGTGTAGATAATATACAAGGTTGTGATCCATTAGTAATAGCTAATAAGCTACATTGTGTGTAGTTACGTAGTTGATGAGATAATGATATTGATAAGTTATGATTAGGAGATATTGTGTTATGGGAGTATAGATTGAGAAGTTCATTCACTACATGTCCTAGGAACATATTGAACAGTCAAATCCCGCTATATCGAAATCTGTAATTGTACAAATATGGTCCATATTACAGTGGTGAATCGCAGGAGTTAACACGATAACTTGAACTTCAATAAAATGGGATTTGATTGTACTCTGAATTCAAATAGCAAAAATCATGGATCTCAGTTCTATTGCATAAAATTTATAATACAAATCTGAAAATTTTTCTTGTGTGTGATAAAGTATCAACTAACAAACGAATTTTCACACTCCAGTGTAGCCTCCAGAAACTGAGTGAATGAAAATAGAGCGAATTCCAGTCCCATACAAATGATCCTCCACAAACGGAGAATTTGGCGGAAAGGGGAAAATTAGGTAGCATTCTCTGGTCCCTGACACCCCATTTCTGGAGGTTACACTTTACTAATCAATCAAAACTGCTAGATTTCGCACTGTTTCGGGGACGTAGCGTCCATGCCATTCCCTGACTCACTTACCTGCAGGTTTGACTACATCAGCAAGAGATATTGCTTCCAATATTTCCTGTTTCGTACCCAATTTAGCTTCGTTAATAGCTACACTAGGACTAACATCTACATCTAGAATTGTCAGACAACCACTTGACCTAGCTGCATCCAATACACAGAGTACCCCGTTTAATGGTACCTGTGATATTTCGCAGGTGACTATACCGGCTTCTGCCTGGATAGAAGGAATGAATCGTTTGACATTTGATTCGTCCATTTCTGCAGTTGATCCCAAATTCATTATAATACTTCTCTCACCTATTGTAATAGAGAAATCATGTTATGAGGCACGGTTAATGAGAAACTTGTTTCAGTTCCACAAGATGTCCATCTAAGCATGCGTGCGTGCGGCATTTCATATCTCATTTTTTTATGACGTTATCGTAATACAAAGTGGCCAATTCATGGAAATATTGCAATGATTGTTTAAGATCTTTGAAGGTAAAATCACTACTACCAGCTATTTCCACAGGTTACACATTGTAGTTGAATCTCACTGATAAAATGGTGAAATAATGACAATATTCGTGAGAGTTAACTTGATGCGGGCAGTGCAGTAGAGCTGAAACAAGTTTGTATAAATTAGACAAATCATCCTACTTGTGAACCCGTTCGGAATCTCTCAATTTTCCCGAAAAATCGCGTATTATTTAGGGAAAAGTGTGGCAAAACAAATCCTGGGAAGTTGTCTACTAACCTGATGATTCAACCATTATATAACTGAATCCAGTATTATACTGATGTGAGATATCAATAAAATCAGTACGAACGTTTATACTATTCAAAAATTGCCTTAGAAATCTCCCTTCTTCATCATTACCTTGTAAAGCCAGTAGCCCACATGGTACCCCAAGTTGTGCCGCCCACGCCAAATGGTTCAATACAACACCACCTGCTTTTTTGGCGTGTGGGATCGACACATTTCTAGTGAAATATCCTTTCATTCCTTCCTTTGGTAGTGATTCTACCGAGTATATATAGTCTACTACATTGCTACCTAAACCAAGACATAGAGGTGTATTCTTATGAGATTGACAAGTTGATAATAGTCTGATTTGAGGGAATTTGATGGAGGTTAGAAGCTGTTTTGCATAAGTGACGAACATATAAATATTCGTAGGCTAAATTTAGAAATAATAGGTAAGAAAAATGCAACGTTGGTAGTATAGTAGGAGTATAAGAACTATGCCCACACGCTTGAGGCTATTCTAAGCTATTTTACCATATATGGGCATATAACATCCCAATAACATAATATACAGTCAACTCTCGTAATATCGAAACCATAATTGTACAATTTTAGGCTTCGATATAAGCGGGTATTTCGATATTTCTTTGTTCGATATAATGGGAGTTGACTGTACCCATCCATATATGGTAAAAATAGCTAAAACTACTTGTCATATTTCTACATGAAATGCAATTCTAACACACCCAAATCCACAATAGTTACTCATGGTTTATTAATTATATATATAGAATGGTATATACGATGACCATAACTTGTATAAGTCTCTATTAATATCCATCTGGTGTTTGATCCTGTCGTACAGGGTAAGTATGAGACCAATCATAAGCGAATTTACTTGGAACGAATGGACGCTGTTTCTGGTAGAGAGGATTTTCATGGAGTACTAGTATTCTCTTATGTTTCTGTAAGTCTTTTCCAGCTTGTTCTAGGATACCTTCTACTAGAGCTAGTTTCATTGCTTCTCTACGTTCGTAATGCTCGTATAGATATTGTTGTAATTTGTCGTAGTAGGATTGGAGTAGTTGTATGGTTGTCTGTCTTTCTATCTCCGCTTCACCTTCAGGGCCTATATGTAGAGAGTAGTAGTGAATATTTAATTTTATGATATTTTTATAGGAAATTATTCATGTAAATATTACTCAAATTGCCATATTCAAAAAGGCTAATAGTTACTACAGTGGTATTCGCCTGTAAGCGAAGTTTTTAAGGAACCTAAGAGCCCATTTTTTATTGGAATATTTCCCTATAGCTAGCATGTTAGCGTATTAGCAAAGGAAATTCGGGGAAAATACTACTTGCTAATAGGCAACTTCACTGTATACGAGTTAGTTAGTTGCCTAAGAGGAAAATTGTTTGGAGGAAGAAGATATAAACAGTGGTGGACCTAGAGTGAGGGGAAGGGGGCATTTGCCGCAGGTATGTCAGATCCTGAAACTTGCCATCCCTCTCGCAATCCCGAGATTATCCAAGGATTTCACGCCAAAATCCCAGGAAATTCTTTCTATTATTTGCTATATTTCTGGATATTTTCGGGTAGAACAGGGGAATAACGTGAGATCTCAAGAAATTATTGAAAATATCTGGAAATGGCTAGGAAAATCTCAGGAAAATTGTAAAAGTGTGTGGTAAGTATGCCTAACAATTGTATGGAAAACAGAATAAGTATTGAAAGGCAAAACTTACCTGGATTCAGCATTGGGTGATGAAATAGCGAATTATTTCCCCAAGGAAATGGCTTATTCCTTATTCGCATATGAGAGTACGGTATAAACTCTCTCTGCTCGTGTTCTTCATTCAAAAATTCCTTTCCTTCTTTATACGTCAAATATGTTAAGATTGGAGTACATAGGAAAATAGTGGCATATTTCCAGTATTTGTAGGTTTTACCAGCATGTGATTGATGTTCAGCAAATTCTAAGGCAAACTTGCTTTTGTAGGGTAGCTTGCCTGTTGATAGACCTAGTGGCTTTTTGGGATGGATGGAGGTGAATTTGTTAGGGAATCGTGATAAGGAACGGTCTATGGTGCGGATCAATAGCGACATGGTGCTAATTATATTAAGAGAATATACTGAAGGTGAAATGAAAGCAATCATAAGTCGAGTCCAGGTTTGGGCCGATTACGATTACGATTACAAATACGATTACAATTGCGATTACAATACGTTAACGATTACAATTAAGTTCTATACTTTCAAGCGATTACAATTACTCTTTCATATAATTACTATTACAATTACAATCTTTTGAAACTTGTGATTTACAATTTTACGAATACGAATACATTCTTTAAGCATGTAATTACGATTCCGGGAAAATGTGTAATCGATTACAATTGTAATCGTAATTTTTCCAACCCTATTGATTACTTGTATCTGGACAGATTGATGATTAAATTGTGAAATATTCTATGACAAACATTATCAATTACAACTTGAATCCCATGTTTGATTATTATTTCCTTTTCCGGTGCTTTTTTCCACTCGCTGTTTGCCCTGTGACACTCGCCCCAGCTTCCTTCTCCTGTACAAGTAAATAACCGTCTTTAACCTCATCTTTAAATTCTGATTTTTCTAATTTCTGTTTCATTTCGAGAGAGAACATAACATCTCTAACTTGATCTCTCAACTCGTGTATTTCATTGTCTTTAGCTGTAATTGTTTTGGCTAGCTTTTCTTGTAACTCATGGATTTGGTGTTGCCATGGTTCTTGGTTCTCCTAGTATGTTAGAATGTCAAAAATTAACCGAGGGGCGATTTTCATTAAAACCGCATTTTAACAAAAATGTTCCCCTATGCTGATTAGATATCTAACCATGGATGGTGGATTTAGTTAATCTGCTTGGATGTTCTTCCAGGTCATTTTGAAGCACTCCTCACTTGGTTGGAGTGGGGATATAACAAGGATCAGTGCACCACGGACGACCACGGACGACAGTAGGGATCCACAAGATCTCAACATTTGTAACGCAGTCTATGGGAGGCTCCACAGAATATGCTAAAATTGGTATATGGCGGTCCATGGGTGAAAAAGGTTGGGAACCAATAGATTAGTGGCTATAGCTACTTTGATGTTTTCTAGGTAATTCTGAGGTACTCGTGACTCGATTAGAATGGAGATTCGTATATAGCATGTAATGAACCAAATCCACCAACCACAATCCACATGGTTAATTATTTAAAAGTATATAGGGGAAAAGCGACCAATTGCTTACCTGGAGACAAGAGTTTAGTTGTCGTTCTTCTTTTAAATCTTTCTCAATTCTCTGTGATTTCGTTACCAATTGAGAATACTTCTTATCCAAACTTTTCTTCTCTTTCTCTATAGTCTCCAGTTTTTGCATCAAAAACTGACATTCTGTAGAGAGCTGTGCTGACCTCTCTGATGTTTCTTTAATTTGATTCTGTGTTTCTGTCGTAAGATCTGACATCCGTTCTTCAAAATATTTCCTTTGCGAATCAAGCTAAAATTTGTTTGTAATAATTAACAACGTATAATAGGCTACTGTTAGTTTGAAAATTGTCTCAGCTCCACCACCCGCATCAAGTTTACCTGCTGCATGTATAGCGTGATTGTTTCACCATTTTCTCAGTAATTCAACTACACAATATATTTACTAACCAACGGGTGAATAGTAGTGATTAATATTCACAGACCTCCTTAAACACGCTTATTTGACATTTGTTTGACTATAATGTATTCATCAATTGGCCAATGAAATGCCGTCCGATGGACACCATGTGGAGCTGAAACAAGTTTCTCATTAACAAGTACCTAAACATATAAACAAACCTGTTGTGTCAATAAGAATGTATATTCTAACGCTAAACTTTCCATCTTTTCTTCATCTCCTAATCCAAATGAACGACCTATCTCCACTAACTTCCCATCATCTTTGTTCATAATCAATCTATGCACGTAGTTATCACCAACATAGTCCCAGACACGTTGTGTACCTATTAATTAAATCAAGGGTAATAGACAGCATTTTACACATTTCTACATCTGTGGTTCATTCAACAAAACATTACCTAAATGCATAGAATATGTGTGCCCAGTGTTCATAAAATGATCAACAGCATGTCCACTAAGATATCGTCCACAACCAACAAAACCACACAATATACACAACCACAGATCTTCTCTAGCAAGACACTCCTTACACTCATTATCCTCTGAACCTTCAGGTATTTGACTACAGCGACATATAGGACAACTTGTATCTTCCCATTTAACTAGACACTGTGCGTGGAATGAATGGTTACAGAGGACTGTTAGGATACCATTGCATGTCTCATCGAGTCTAAAATGTGAGAATGCTGTAAGGAAAATAGCGTTTACAGCAAAATTAGTGTTGCCAGATGATGTACACATAAAGTTCATGCCAAGTACATACCATAAGTGAAAAGTTCATGCTGAAGTCAAATTCTAAGAATTTTGTTCATGATTTGTCAACACTGAATATAATATCCTTACTTTTCCAAACAAACCGTGCATACTGGTAGTTCTGTTATCTTCCCATTAGGAGGATAAGCATCCTCACTAGCTTTGACAATGTCTATCTTACTGAGTGCTACTATATGACATACTGCAGGGTCAAGTGATGTATATGCTCTATTTTTGAAACCTTCACGGAATTTGCTTGCTTCCAAAGCTGATTCAAAGTCTAGTACAGCTATGTATTGATTGGGAGTGGAATTTCTAAGGTAAACTACACTTAACTCCAGTTATGGATATATGGAAATCTGAAATTGTACGAATATGGTAACAAACCGTGAAAATAGAGTCAACACCCGTTGTATCGAAGCTCAAGGGACCGCGAAATCTATTTTAATATAAGAGAAGTTCGATATAACCAGATTGAATTGATACTACTTTCACAGTTCGGGACCTATTTGTACAGTTTCAGACTGCGATAATTGTGCGTATTTGGATATATACATGTTCGATATAACGGTAGCTGGCTGTGAAATATATGACGCGGTTTTACAGTCAGAATTGATTTACCTAACTATCCATATTTTCTTGAGCACATGTCTTACAGATGCTAGAAATGACACAATCTGTGTACAGCTGATACTAACTGGAATTGCTAAGAGACAAACTAAACTGGTATGTGAGATAGTTTTCGGTGTTTCAGGTGAAGTTATACATTCTTGTTCTTTACTTTTTAAATGTGAAGTTTCGCGAAAAAAGTGTATAACACCACGTACTTTCTCTGTGCCAGAGTTGCCAGAGAAGAAATGTAACTTTTCAATTTTCCCCATCGAGTTATCTATGAAATAATGTGAATTTATAGAAATATGATTCTAATCTATTGTTTTAGGACAATGTTGCCAGATCAAGAACTAAGTTCTTAGATATTGGCTTTGGTAGATGAAATTTGACTCATAAACTTTTGCATATAATTTTGACATTTGGCATAAACCTGTATTGAAAATGAAATGACGTAAACTTTTAGTTTCGGCATGAAAAATGGCAATAATTTTATTCATCAAAAGTGAAAATGTTATACACTAGCTGGTCGCTCACCATTAGGCTTAGTTTTATCTTTTGAACAATTCTTTGAGCTTTTGGCCATATCTTCTTCTGAATAACAATCTACCAAGATATCACTAACACTACGTTTTCCGCGTTGATCAAACCAATTAGAAGACGATTTGACAGTTTTTGGACCGGGTGAATAAAAATCGAGTAGTGAAAAGGGAATATCTTGTTTGCAGTCTATATTGTCTATTTCGATAACCAAAATGAATTTAGGTTCTTTTGAATCTTTACTGTTTGTGATATCGATAGGTACTATGGCCATAGAAATAAACAGAACTAGTAAATAACAAATAAATGTCAATACCCAGATTGCAGTCAGGGGTGTATCTAGGTGCTTGGCGGGCACTAAAAAGTGACAGCTCTGAAGCCATGAAAGACACAAAGTGCCTACCGTAAGAATCAAATCAACATAGGACTAATGTGTTACCATCCCAGGAGAGTCCATGCAGGAAATAGTGCCGGCCCATGAAAGCCGGATAATCATCTTATTGGAGGCACTAATAATAAATAATTTTAACTCCAATACACTTAGTGCCTCAATTGCCACTATAAATTCAATGTATATATTATGCTGTCGGCACAGATCGTAATTTATATTTTTTGCTCGCTTAAATTGCAGTTTCTGATACATAAAATCACAAACACACTTAGTGCCTCGAATGAAAGTGTAACCATAAATTTAATGGATATTTTATGCTGTTAGCACAGATTGCATTTTTAGATTTTTATACACTCAGCCCGCAGTAGTCCTAATTGGTAGTGCTATAAATATATCAAAGAGCTTTAATCAAGAAAAACATTATACGTATACATAAACATTCAGAGTCAAAAGTATTCAAAAATCACAAATTAGGCAAAAAGTATGAAAACAAAAATAAAATAATTACACAATCAAAGGTCAAATGCCTCATAAGTAAGTTCTTCATGTACAATAGGCTGTGATAGCTGACGACCAATATCAGTTCTAGAACCTTCCTTAGTTGGAGGCAAACGGGGGCGATTCGGGGGGACGTCAGGCTTCACAGATTCCATACGAGTGTAACTTGATGGTGTAGTCGACAGCGGACGTTGTTCTAAAAACTTCACTGAGGGTTTGCCACTACATTTAATATAACATAAAAATATACATATTGTTACCAAGATTACTAGCAGAAGCAGCAAAAACACACTCACTATCGAACCCCATGTAATATATAAATATTCAGTGATGTCTCTCTCACAACCAGTAGCATTCACAGCCATATACCCTGATTCACAATAGCATATATAACTTCCAGGGACATTTCGACAGCCACCGATACAACCGCCATTATCGACACGACACTCATTGATATCCTCGCATGACCAACCGTTCAATTCCAATCGATATCCACTGTCACATGTGCATTGATATGAACCAATGGAGTTGATGCAATTTACCTCGCATTTGGTATTTGTACCAGAAGCTGTACACTCGTTAATGTCAACACATTCATTCGTATGTGTAAGAGCTAGGCCCACTGGGCAGCTACATAGATATTCATCTCCAATGTTATGACATAGAAAATCAGTTCTCGAACAGGTTATTGACTTGTCGAAGCAGGGATATGTCTTGAATGTTGGACAGCCAGAATATAGATGTTCATCGGTAATATTGGTCATGTATACCGCCGATGGACTGAAGCATGTGCCGCCAATGATATCAACGCCTGAAGATGCCATGAACAACACCCAGCGGAGGTCACAATCACATACAAACGGATTTCCTTCTAAATTCACCTCTGTTAATTTATGCAATTGTTGGAAAACGAATGGATCTAAGGTTGTGTAAGAATTGAACCTCAAAGAGATGGTTTGTATTGTACTCAGTCTTTGTAATGAATCATATAGAAAATTTGGGTTGTTATCAATGGAGATTGTGCTAATTTCATCCAAGTTGTTAAATATATCGATACTCAAGGATTTTATCATATTTCGATTGAGATTGATGCTGCGAATTTGCTCAGTTTGTGTAAAGAGATCGCCTGGAAGTGCTGTAATTTGGTTTCCTGACAAGTCTAAAGTTTGTAAATCCGATAAACCATCAAAGGCCCCAGCTTCTATAGCTTTGAGACTACCACTCCACTTTAAATGAGCCAGAGAAAGATTTCCTAACATATCGGGCGTCAATATCTCATAATCTCCGTTTGGGTCTGAAGCAGTCAAATCTAGATACCGCAGGAAACTTAGTTTACTGAATGATGGACGGAATCCGAAGGTTAGGTATGAATTAGACGTTACGATAGAGTTAACCTGAGGAAAATAAGCGAAAAAATTGTCTGGTTGATCAAGATAGAATTCATACTTGCTGAAATAAATTGATCCAACACTAAGGTGATGAACGCTAGACCTGATAACAAATCTATCAATGGGATCTATATTTTGAAAATACAATCTGTCACTTCCTACAGGTGAGTTTAAAATTAAAACTATCTCACTGGAAATGTTTTTACTAATAGTTAGTATACGTGAAGATGTCCTATTCAAACAGGCATTAATGTCTGTCATGTAATAGCTCGAACTTTGAGTTAATTCACAGTTTGTGTGGAAAGAAGAAGAAATACATTCTATCCCAAAACAATTTCGTGTTTGACAACGTGGAACTGTCAATAAAGACAACAAGAGCAGAACAAAAGTACTAGAAAATAACATTTTACTTGAAAACAATCTAAAATTCAGTTAATATACTAATAAACTTAGGCATATACTGATACACTTATCTATATTCTCCCAAACTGTTTGCTCAAGTGAAGAAAGGCAATTTGACCAACTTCATAGAAAATATAATAATCCTCAAAATGGTATACATTTCATTGGGGGAGAGACTAATTAAAATAGTAATATGAGATTTTCTATGAATTATGATGTATTTTAGGTGGATTCAACAAATCGGAAATTTTGTGAAAGAAATGGTTTCTAATGCAAAATTGTACCATTACTAACTAAAGATTACGTTTGTAGAAATATATTGTTTAAAAAGCAGCGAAAAACATTACAATATGTGCAACAGCATAGAATATAAATTGAATTCATTTAAAATGGGTCTATAAAAATTAGGAATTTTGTGTGGGTACATTTTAATCGGTTTCGTCACGAACATAAATTTTAGCCACCAAATCAGATAAATTCAGCAAATCAGTAACATTGTAGAAGATTCTGCAAGATGTCCTCATTACTGGATAGTGATGAATGTAAATGGGTTGTTAAATAGTACTGTTATATCAAATTTGTAAAATAAGATCATTAAACAAGTAATCAAATATTCAATTGCAAGAAAGTGCTAAAAAGCTATAATCAAACAGATATGGTAAATGCAATCAAGCAGATTTTATGCAATATATAAATCACACAGATATTAGATGAACTGACAAAATAAACGGCCACTTGTAAAATATTTGGCTTTATGATCATGTTATACACAGTGAACATAGCAAAAACAGGCAGCTAATGTTTCAACTGCGTAAAATTAGCGCCAATAATATCGTCTAGCAAGTTAAACACGTGATCATTTAATTAATATAAATACAAATATATTTTTTATAAATCAATTTCGAACCAATGAGCCGAATTTACATAATACTTTTCATTCAACTGTTTTGCTACAACCTTGCATTTTCTCAGATTGCGATCTGCTCAAATGATGCTGGATTTTGTTTACAATATAATGCGACAAATTATCTAAATTGTTACATCAACAACAATACGGTTACGAATTCAGTAACTGCTCTGCTAAGAAATTGTACTAGTAACAATACATTGGTGCATACGCTGAACGTTTTCAAGAATTACGCTTCCACGGGTGGCGACCTACTCATTGAATTCGATCTAGGCCCTGGTATACAGAATCTTCACCTAGGAAACAATGCTGATAACGATTATATACGATTAAAATCGGTTAATGCACCTGAATTAACGTATTTGAGGTTTTCGTATGTTCAAGGTCGTTTCTTCCTCGATTCTAATGATTTTTTCAACAACTTCCCAAAATTGAAAACTATCAGCAGCAGCTATTCAGGTAGTTTCATATTTTCAACTGAGACACCATCATTCACAAATTTGCAATTTTTAACTAATCTAGAGTTACAACTTTATGTTTTGGGTGATAAAACGTTGACGGTAGATATGGTCAGTGGTTTAGAGAATTTAGTAAATTTAGATTTGACTAACTCGAATTTCGAAAAAATCGCGGCAAATGCATTGAAAGGTCTCTCAAACTTAACAACACTATCTCTCCATGAAAATCGTATTGAACAGCTGGATGATGACGTATTCAGTGACTTGAACAGTTTGGAAGATTTGAATCTTGAAGGCAACGACATCAAAACTGCTTCTGTAAAAGCATTTGATGGCCTTGAAAATGTAACTACCGTAGATTTAAGCAAAAACCCAACATTTTCCCTTGAAAACATTCTTGCATTTAAATCAGTCAAGAAATTATACTTAAACAATAACGGGTATACTTTTCTTGGCCCTGAAATTCTGCAACAGCTGACTAACTTGGAAATATTATACCTTGATAACCCATTCAATTGTAATTGCAAAATGCAGTGGGCAGCGTTCGTTTCACAGTATGGTGTCACGATAAATGGCGCACTTTGCGAAAATCCAATATTGGGTATAGGATTACCTATTACAAGTTTTGAGCTATACTCTGAATGCGACAATGAACAGTTTTCCTGTTTCAACAAGAGTATTTCATGCCCAGACGATAAGCTGTGCCAAAATACTGTAGATGGTTCTGAGTGTATTTGCCCTGAAGGTTACATGGAAAATGCCAAAGGTAATTGTGAAGATAGAAATGAATGTATTATTGATAATGGAGGCTGTATGCAGACCTGTATGAACACGGTAGGTGGTTATGAGTGCCTTTGTAAGGATGGTTACAAAATGTCGCGAAATAACAGGAAGAAATGTGTCGTATCTCCAACTCCAAGTCCACCCACAACTATTCCATTCTATTGCCATCTAATTTTTTTCATATGGGCCTTAATCGTTACTGTAATACTCGTGCTTGCTTGCTTACTTTTCCCATTCATCGTGAGGTTTTGTCTGTTTATGAAAGTAAAGAAGGAAAGACAGAGAGCGAGAAAAACCGTTTCAGTTATATCTATTCGTAATGAAGAGGAATCTAACGTACCTTCTGTAATACCAGATGAAAGCTTAGAAGTTAAAGAAGTACCTCAAGAAAAAGCGTCGAAAGAGTATCAACAATTACCAGCTGAAGAGCCGGTTGATGTCCCTGATTCATCCGAAGGGAAAGGGAAGGGTTACCAACAGTTAGCTAGCGAAGATCCAATAACGGAATCTGTTGAAAATACAAGTTTATAATGTAATTGTTTTCCACATATTTCACCATTATTTAGCTATCTCTATCATAACCCCAAGTTTGTACATTATCTTGAAAAATATCGTATCTAACCTCCATTATCATTTTAACTGGAATGGCAGATGGCTTGTGAAAGCTTAATATATTGGGGAGAATTGAAAATATATTCAGTTTTCATTCAATCTCATTTCGATTTTCTTAAAACTATGGTAAATATATTTAATCATCTAACCAATTTGTTAGAATAATTAATACATAATGGGTGTAGATATGCCAATCACAGAATATCAATGATAAATACGAAGAACTTTGGCATATGTGAAATATCTGTTTTTCCAAATACATTGCAAAATTTTAAAAAGAAGTCACATTTGTTATGAAGAAAATTGGTAATGTCTGCCTGTTTTTAGGATTATTGACATGTTTGTATTATTATGCAGCTGTCGAAGCTATGAGTTGCATAACTGTGGGAGCAGGTTATTGTAACAATAATAGACAAAACTTTCTCAGATGTTTCATTACCAGTAATGATACGGAATTGATCAAAGTGATGTTGAAAAATTGCAGTAGCGAGAACGGGAAGTATGAAAATTTGTATATCTACAAAAGCTATGTTTCAACAAAATTCGGAAATTTGATTCTCGACCTAGAATTGCCGTCAAATATACGACAAGTTTTCCTATTTAATATCAGAGATCAAGATCACTTCAGGTTAACTACATCCAGTTTAAATTCTGGCTTAACGAGGTTATTTTGTCGGAATAATGTTGAAATTGAATCACATAACTTCTTCAACTACTACACAGGTCTCCAGAATTTATTCGTATTTAACCTCATATCAAAAACAACACCCTCTTTTACAAATCTACAATTTTTGACTTTCCTTTACGCTAGGGTAAGCGGTCCAGGTTCACATACGTTCGACAACACAATCGTCAGTGGGTTAACAAACTTGAGTGTTTTATACATGGTTTCGTCGTATTTCAATGGCATCACTGAAGATGCATTCGATAACTTGATAATGTTGAGATATTTGAACTTGGATTCTAATAAAATAAGATTTATTGAAGATGGGGCATTCACTGGATTGTCGAATTTGCAATTACTTTCGCTAGCAAATAATCGAATCAAGTTGGTTTCGAAGAACATTTTCGTAGGTTTAAATCAGCTGACGTATCTGAGCATATCTGAGAATCGGGAATTTCCTATTGAAGCACTTTTACATACAAAATCCGTCGTACAGCTATATATTCAGTTTAACGACTACCACACACTCGATTCGATTATTTTCCAACAAATGAACGCATTAAGCACAGTGTATTTGGACAACCCATTTGTATGTGATTGCAATTTAGCTTGGGCGTCACGTGTATCCCAATATGGCATTGATATTTTCTCTGGAGAATGTTTTGAACCACATAATGTATTCCATGAGGATATTACTAATCCCCAGCTGTATGTAAATTGCACGCAGTCTGAATCACTTCAGTGCTTCGACAAGTCTATTGCATGTCCTATTCACCAGATATGCCATAATACAGAAGAAGGCTATTACTGTGACTGCCCTATGGGATATGAATTGAATGCCATAGCTCAATGTGGAGATATCGATGAATGCGATGAGATAAATAATTGTACACAGACCTGTGAAAATACGGACGGGTCGTTCTATTGCGTATGTGATAAAGGATACAAACTAAGTACTAATGGTTATGATTGCGATGATGTTAATGAATGTCAGGAATGGAATGGAGGATGTGAGTTTGGATGTAGAAATACTATTGGTTCGTTCCAGTGTTATTGTGATTATGGCCACCAGCTGATGAATGAAACTCATTGTGAAAGCGATGTCCTGTGTGACGTAGTCGATAGTAGAGGTTACAGGGAGAACCTTTTCACATGCCAGGGAGGATTCAACCTTACACTCACCAATCTGATATGCCAAAGCACCCCTGTGCCGACAACACAAACAACAGAAAGACCAACTAGCTGTCCAATAGGATATTCATTGCATAATTCAGGTGAATGCAAGGATGTTGATGAATGTGTTGAGGCTATTTGTGTATACACGTGTGAGAACACGGAAGGTTCATACCGTTGCATGTGTGAAGAAGGATACAAGCTAGCAACTAACGGTTATGATTGCGATGACGTAAACGAGTGCCAGATATGGAATGGAGGATGTCAGTTTGGATGCAGGAATACAATAGGCTCATTTGAGTGCTATTGTGAGTACGGACATAAATTGATCAATGAAACTCATTGTGAAGAAGGCATAGAATGCGAATTGGTGGGTGATAGTTGCATTAATGCCCTGGAGAGCAAATACTATTGCCAAGGTGGGTTCAACCTTTCCATTTACAATCTTTCTTGTCCAAACGTTGATATACAAGGAACAAATCCATATATGCCTGTACAAACTGGATCTCATTGGGTCATACCAACAGTATTTCTCTTGGTCATTTCATTAATCGCCAATGCTTTTCTAATATTTATGTTGATCACAGTATTTATTTACTTTGTTAGAAAGGATAACAAAGTACAGGGTTTCTTAACAGAAGAAGAAATAGAACAGCCCCAAATCTACAGAAACGACAATAGTAAGGAATCACCTTATAATTATGGGGAGGGAGCAACAAATCTATATGAAGTCAAAGATCCTTCTGGCGCAGAATTTGAACCAAAGGAAAAGAAATTCTCCAGCTATTTGGCAGAAGGATATCCAGGAATCGTGCCGGACGAAATAGCGAAACACCAGATAAACTGATCTGCAAGTTTGCTATTAACATTGACTATCTCAGGGATTTAACTATAGGTTAACCCTCATAGTATGTATATGTAGGCCTCCCCAGTAATGTATAATAGATACTTACTATCTCTATGCTCTGTATTCATATTTAGTCAGAGTGAATTTTTGTATCTACAAATTAAATTAGTTGTGTGGTCCAGTATTATCTTCGCATTTGCTGTTAGGAATCCGGAAGTACTTTCCAACTGGTCAATGGCTTTATGATGCAAATGAGGTATATTGAAAAGTACATCAATTGACCATTATCAAGTTTCAAGTCATTCTCAAATTGTTTATGAAAATGGGATATACATTAAATCATATAACGTTGGTAATTACGTCATAGATGACGTCCAATTACACTAGAATTCAATTTAATCATTTCCAATGTGAATACTACTGGCAACAACAAGATACCGATATCAGTCCAAAAAAGTTTGTTAAAGAATTGTAGTAGTGAGAATATGAATATTGTAAAGATTTATGTACGGAAAACTATGATTCAGTGAAAATGTTTGACTACATCCCACGTTTGTAATCCAAGTATATTTTAACTGTGTTGTATATTTCAAAGTGGATACAATCATATATGGATGTAATAAATTCATCTTTGTAGCAGGTTCATTTGCAGAATTTTTAAATGTGAAATGAAATCATAAAACACTAAAAATCCTTTTAATTAACACACAGAATTCTTCAGACAAAGAAACAGCTAAAGTTCATTAGATATATAAACGCTATAGTGCAGAAAGGTGTATAAAGAGATTAATTAAATTCAATAAAAAATTTGATCCTGACAAAATAGTGATTTTAGCAGAATGAATAAATTCCTGGTTTTGGGCATTATAATCTTTCTATTACATGTGGATGGAACAAATTGCCAGGGCTCAAATCCAGATCTGTCGGAACAGAGATGCAATGCAGATACGAAATTTTTCAGAATACCTAGTGAGAATTGCTATCCAGATGAATTAGGGCATCTATACATTTATGCCAGATATATACAAGATGAAGGAAGTGTTGTAGATGATAACCAGTTGATTCATGTTAATCAATTGGAGCCATTGAGAAGATTAACTCTAGAATGTAATGTTGAGAAACTAGTTTATGTGAATATTAGTAAAGAACTGACAGGTACGATTAACGAAGTGGAAATATTTGGAGTGTGTCTATTCATATTTTCAGAAAACATCGAAGTCATGTTCCCGAATCTTGAAAAATTAACGTTTTATGGAAAAAACAATCCGTTTGGTTCGAAATTAATGAAATTTGGGAAATTAACACACATTCATTTAAGGTATGACAAGCCGCAAGACGCGAAAAGTGAATTTAGTAAATCCATCATAACAAGCAGTTGGTTTAAGGGAATGGGTAATCTAACCGAGTTGACTATTTCGAATGCGGGTATAAAAAAGATATCCAAAACAGCATTCACATCACTTAAGAATCTAACATATCTTGATCTCAGCGATAACCATATAAGACTGATACCTTTTGATGTATTCAAAGGAATGAACCTGACGACACTAGAATTAAGCGGTAATAATATAAAATACGTTTACCAGGGATCCTTCAGAGGATTTTTAAATGGTATTCACACACTTTTACTGAGTCGCAATCCGCATTTCCCGCTAGACACGTTGATAAATATCCCAGATATCACGCATTTGGGAATCAGATCAAACAATTACTCAATTATACCACCAACAATCCACTACATGTCTGAACCGTATATCGATCTATCAGGAAATATGCTAGAATGTAGCTGTGAAAATGCTTGGTTTGCGTTTGGGAATGATATATATTGTTATATTGCTATGATTCCATACTTACTCACTCAATTTGTTCGTGAAAACTGTGGCGATAAATACAATCCTGAAAGAATCTTAGAAGTATATCCATGCTTTATAGTGATATGCAATGTAAATGAGATCTGCAATAATAACTTAGTAAAGCGAAAACAGTGTAATATCCTCAATTTCATAAGGAATGATTCAGAAAATGCAACTCTTCCGATTCCGTTAAAGCCAAATCTAGAAGAAAATTGTGGCTGTGAATGTCAGGAAGGTTATGAAAGGAATTATCATGATGATTGTATCGATATCAATGAATGCCAACGTGGTACCTCAAAATGTGAACAAATATGCACAAATATAATCGGAGGCTATGAGTGTAGCTGTGAATATGGCTACGAAGCAATGGAAGATCCCTTCAAATGTTCATGTATAGATATATACAGTGGCTATATGCATGCGAGAAACACCTGTGTATCAAATAGCATAGTTGAAGTACTGACAGGCTGGTTGACAGTAGTCATAACATTGTTGCTGGCCTGTTGCATGATAATGTGTGTTTACACAGGGTTGTTGATTGCTATGAAGTTGCAGTTAGATGTTTGGGCGGAAAAGAATTGTGAAGAAGAAATAAAATTTAAGGATTTATAAGTTGTAATAAGTATAAAGCTAAATTTGTGTATAGCAAATACTTATCTTTTTTAGAGAAATATTTAACCTACCTGAAAGCTGTGAAATACCTAGATGGGATAGATACATATTTTGCATTGCCTTATATATATTTGATAATATACAAAATAATGCACAAATATTGGATTAAAGATTCTTTGTATAAATATCAGTAAATTGAATACATAAAAACTATAGAAATTACATACTTAAGTTTACAAAGAATAATAAAAATGTAAGAATATAAGAAATTATGCATAAATATAATTTATATTATAAACATAGATTCTAGATAGAAACTCTTATTGAAGATAATATGAACTCTGCAACTTCAGGAATCTTACTTACCTTTCTTCTGAACACTGTTAAGTCAATAACAGCTGTAAATGAAGATCTGCTGTACACAAATAAACTGCTAAGTACATGGGCCATTATCGCAACAGCGTGCTTCGCAATTCTATTTATATTATTCCTGGTATTATGCTCGTTACTGGCTATTTTGATATTTGAAGAGAAGGAAGCATCGAGTAAGTCAAGGTCGATCCTTCTAAGGAGATTGTCAACACCTATGTCAATAGATGTAATTGAATCGAAATTATAAGAATCTATTAAATAATTCATATTACTTACCTGTGTACTATTTGGATTGCTGTAAGTCACTATTTTGCTTTGATTATGATATTCAGAGTTAACAATGGCGTAGCCAACGTGTGGGCGGACTACTAAAAAAGAGTTCCCAACCTATGAATAAGCCACTGAGGTTAAATAATATAGAACAAGGTTTTCTCAAACTCTTAGGGGATATGGCCACACTTTGTCAAATATATGTATAATGACCGCACTCTAGCAAAACTGTTCACGTACGGTCATAATGGCCAATTGGCCATAGACCTGACCAAAAATGAACCAAAATATCTCTGTGGCTACGATATGGCCAAGTTTGGTCATATGATTACAGGTTGAGACACCAATATGTAGATTAAGAGATAATGAGATAGAAATTAGACAGGAGGTATATTTAATGGGTCAAAGACAGATATTAAGTTCAAATTAAACTCTGAAACTTTCTCCACAGCCACAAGTACCTTTGACATTAGGGTTGTTAAACACAAATCCACTGCTCAGTTTATCTGTTAGATAATCCATTTCTGATCCTAGAATGCTCATCAATGCTTTTGGTGCTATAAAAATACGAAGGCCTTCTTGAATGACCTCCTCATCAAATTTCTCCTTCTCTGATGCCAACTGAAGCGTGTATGCTAGCCCATTACAACCGCGTGTACGTAAATTTATCCTGAGACCCTGTATTTGACTATTCTCACTCAGAATAAGACTGATTTGTTTGACTGCAGATGGTGATAAAGTGAGAGCAGCACGAGTTGGTTGCAGTTTTGAGATTTCTAAAGGACGCACTGAAACGGAAATTCGGCTGAAAAATCTGATACCAAGCTTATACATAGAATCTAGCACACAACTACATCCAACTGAATAAAAAGATTATAATGATGGGAAATACAAAATTACAATCTCCGCCGACAATACATTATGTTAATTGAAATTCACTAAAGTGCAATGCTGCCGGCAGAGATTGAAATATTCACAAATCAACCCTTACTTAATTTCCACTAATTAAGAGATTCCATAAAATCAACATTCAAAAATTATATAACTTTTAATGTTACCAACCACATTTACATGTCTTTACACCTATGAAATAATTACTTTTTAACCTTTCAGCACTCTCAATTAATCCCGGGATTAAACTACCGAATTCCTCATCAACTGCAATGCCAATACAAATAACGTTGTCATCTATTTGTATGGGAATAGCTATATGGTGAGTTTTGCCCATGTTTATAGCTCTAGCCAAATCTAAATTCATTTGGTTGAGGTTAATCCTGTACTCATTCTCAGCCTGTTCAATTGTAATGCCGAATTCTACTATGCCAACCAATCTGAATACAACTATAGGCTGAGTTGTGTCTTGTGTGAAAGTTTGAAACATAGTATGTTCTTGGAGGGTGGAAACAAACTCTTTAGACGATTCATTGATGGGTGATGAATCCTTGAAGCATGCGGATAAAGCATTGAGTATGTCGTCTTCCCTAAGATCCATACCTATATAAGGTCAAATGAAATACATGTATATGTTCCAGAACTTTTTCTATACAAATTTCAACGCATTTTGTGAACCCTCCTATAGACTACAATACAGTATTTAAGATCCTGTGGACTCCCTTCTGTCGTACGTGGACCATGAAGGAGTCAATTGACCCCAAATTGGGAACAACTAATTGATCGAGAAACCAATTGTTCATACATAATACAGACCTACCTATTATAACTAGTTGATTCTTAGACTGCTGCTTAATATGAAGAGTTGGATCAATTTCTAAATCAAAGCGCATCCTACCACTCAAATTAAATGTATATGTACGACCATTGGAATTCTGAAACCAAATACTTCCTTTGATTCTTATGATTTTTCCAAATTTTCCTGTTTGTATTGATTTGAGAAATTTCTGAAATAGCGAATGTAAAAAAGGTTCAAAGCTAGTGAAGACAGTTGAAGAAATTAAATCTTGCTTAAGGTGATCAGGATTAGGTTCAATTGATGGTAAGATCCGCTGTTTTGCAGGAAGTTTAGAATAATGAGCATTTATTGTGAATTCTTCGGTAACACGATCATGTGATACAGCTCCAGGACCGGAATCCGATGGACTGACACCTAGAAAGAATTATCATGAAAGAAGGAAACTACCCTAGAAGGACAAATCCATGCGATATGCGAAAGAGATGTGAATTTCTGTCATGGGGAAGCTCCAGGATTTGTAAAGCTAGTGTAAAATTGCAACCGGAAATTCCAGTGCAGAAAGCTTTAGAACAACTTAAAGTTACCTAAGACACATTGCAGAGGAACAATTCCATATTTCGCAGGTATTACTCTGATTCCTGGAGCAATCTTTGCAAGAAAATCGTTGATAATTTGTATATCTTCTTGGTTTTCAAGCAAATCCGTTTTATTCAACAAAACAACATCAGCTAGTTTGATCTGTGATAGGAATACTGATGAGTGCTTCAATACTTCATTGAATGAGGAATATACACTAAAAGCAAAAATATCAATCGAATGAACATATTGCCTACAGTATAACCTTAAATGAACATATTGCGTACCAATTCTACGCTATTTCGACGTTTCTGCCAATTTCCCGTTTATAGAGTTACACTGTACTATACAAACCTTTTCGTAGAGGTATCATCTTGATTTTTGATAAACATTAATGTTGTGTCAGCATCCAGTACTGTAACTACTGTATCAAGATGAGCTCTAAATAATTTCCCAAAGTTTTTCTCTAAAGAAGCTATTATTGACAATGGATCTGTTACACCACTGGTCTCAACTAACAAATAATCGAATTTCCCATCATCCATTTGTTGGATATCTTGCCATACATAATCCTGAAATATTGCATGTTTGTTACAGCAAGCACATCCATCAGAAACATCCTTCAAAGCACCTAAAATAATCCAACGTTTCAACTCTGCTCAAACTAAGTGTAAAACATTGGAATTTGTGAAAAAAACTTATCTGTCTACTACAGTCGAAATCAGGTTTTTGCGTCTTTTCTCGTTCATTTTGCAGTGCAAAAGAAAACAGATTTCGACTGTAGAAAAACTCACCAATAGTTGCCCTGTATTTACGCTCAATTATCTGTGAATCAATATTAACCTGTGCCAAGTCGTTCACTGCCACAGCTATTTTAAGATTTCTCTTTTGCCCTAGGATATGCTGTAGGAGAGTAGTTTTGCCTACACCTAGGAATCCTGTAACGAGGGTAACGGGTAGGTTTTTCTTACGTTGATTCCATACCATTCTTTCGTGGTAGTCGAATAGATTCACTTTATTCTGGTCCATAATTATAATCGCTAATTATTTATGGGATAATATAAAGCTTCGAAAAGATAGAAGATATCAGTGGCTATGTTTATCAATCTTTCATGTGGTATATTGTTGTTAAACAATTCTGAATCACGACCAACGCAACACCTTTATGATCAAATTTGGTCTTATTTGCCCTTTTTTCGGTCATGGAGCTTTGACTTGACTAAAAATTCCAATAATTAATATGTGGCAGGTGGCGTCAGATGAATAATTAGTCGTAGACTAGGTGTAAATCTACATGTTACAGTAAATAATTTGGCCAAGTTTCAACTCTTAATCCAAAACTGTGTGGGCAGTGGCGCGAACATCATAAACAAGACTACTGGAGTATGCAATACAAGTATAAATAATGTGGATTGAAAAAAATAAGGGATTACTGAGTGAAAAGAAGGGAGAGTGACATGTAAAACATATTAAAACCAAATATATTCTCTCTCTTCTACACATATATAATTAATCCAGCATCTGCATACAGCAGAACTTATTGCTATCGCCACGATTCAAACACCCAGAAGCGATGTCCGCACAGGGTCCGTCTAGGGTATTATCACAATAATACAAGTTCTCAGGATCAAGGTTTGGGCATTGATTGACAAGACTAGATAATACATTGCCTCCTACATTTGGGCAACCTGATAAATCAAGATATACTAAGTCATCAAAAATACGTGTGGTGAGCATGGATTTAAAACCAGTGCAACTGAGACGATAGCAACCAGATAAACTAAGGAATTTAAGAGGACTGTATATATTGAAGCCATCAGGCGTATCTCTATTTGCCGTGGAAGAAGGATAGCATATCGCCCGTGATATTCGCTGAAGTGTTTTATCAGTTATCGAATGGCAATTAGTAAGATTAATATGAGTCAGATTTGGGAGTTTCAATGCGAGATGTGGTTGCCCAAAAACTAAGTCATTTATATCTGTATATGAGAAATCAATATGTTGTATGTTGGGGCAAGCTTGTAGGATGGTAAGAAGCATGTTAGAACGTACTGACTGTATACTGTTAACGACTAATGATTCAATGCTATTTCCACATAGAGGAATCACTTTTTTAATGATAAACGTTAAAATTGTTTGAACTCTCTCAGCGGATTCAAATGAATCAATAGAGTGTTTGCCAAGTGGGATCATCGGAGGTATTTTGTTCGTGTAGATTCTGTTGGCCCAGTTTGATACATGGAGATTTTTCCATAGGACAGGAGTATATGAAAGGATTTGGAAACGCTTGCATGATTGTGATACTGTTAATAAGTCTCTGATAGCTAAATGGCTTAGTATCTTAACGATGACTTCGTTAGGAGCGTGTATAATATGACATGAATTGTCGTAGGATTTTCTAGTAGATGGAGGAGATGATAGAGTTTGGTGGAGTTCAATGATTTTAATGTGAAGCTGAATGAGTTCGTTTTCGGTGAAATACTGCATTAATAAAGGCTGGAAGATGCATTCTTCTTCCTCCATGTGTGGGAAATATTCTTTTATGAATACACGGACTTCTCGGATTAATTCACGTTTGAATAGTTTGCGATCTTTCCTCTGTCCTGTGTTGATTAACTTACCGCCTTTAGCTAGAATCTTTTGTACCTAAATCATCGAAATTTAGAATTAATATTTCGTATTTATATTTACCATAATTTTCTGATTGTTGAGCTTAAGCCTATAAACTTGGAGCTTAAAAATACGCGCCAAAACGCATTCATTAAAGTATAGAATTTCTCGCAAATTCTCACATAACTTTAGCTATTATAATCAGAAAATTGATGGTACAAATTCAATTCCTACCTGCTCCAAATGGCAGTGACCTGAAGTATGATGCTTAAATTCCTTCAGCACACTTGTATCACTAGGCAGACGTAGTGATAAATTATTGACAATATGCTCTATCTCAATTCTCTCGTGTTTGTCCAACTGTGCGAATGAATTATTGAGAGAAGCGATTAGTTTCGAAAATGCAATGTTATCGTCAAAGTTAGTGCGGTGTAGAGCATAGTTTATTTTCTCAACTAACTTCCTCATTTGAGAGTGTGGTTGGGAGAATAAGTCTATTTGTTCAGGAGTTTGGGGCATTTGAAATGTATTGGCTAATATATTGGCAATTTAGAGTTTAAATACTTTCAACTCCTATTAAATCGAAGCTCAAGGAACCGCGATAATTCCTTCGCTATAACCGATGAAAGATATGTTACTTTGACGGTTTGTGACCATATTAGTACAATTTAAGGTTTCGATATAAGCGAGTATTTTATTTCATCTGTGTTGGATATAACGAGAGTTGACTGTAGCTGTATACGCACTTTGCGTAAACGCTATACAGGTCAAGCTTAGAACCATGTTTCGTCAAATTTATACAAGCACAGGGACGTTATAGACTCAGATAAAATGATCGAATTGACTCCCCAAAATCTCACAAACAACCATGAAAAGTACATCAAACAAGCAATACTCTCATATTCACTCAGAAGATATTTATTAAGTTATGGAAAGGATCAAATAAGTATAGTATAATAATCCATGAAGTATAAATTTGTATATGAACATTTATCTACGTTGAAAGCTTTCTTCCAATTCAGAAGTATTCCGTTGGATTTTATACTTATTCCGTTTAATGCTCATTTCTAAATCTAGCTTGTCATAAACCTTATGTGTATCTTTACGTAGATCTTGTGTGAAATTGCGCTGTGGGCGATATTTTTCGCGTGCTTCTTCATTCTTAAGTTTTTCGCGTATTTTTGTAACGCGCTTTGTGAGTTCAGAATCTCTTTCCGTGGCTGATGCCATCATCTCTTCGCGTTTTTTCTCTAAATCGTCATTATAGCGGTTACTTTCAGCATGTTTTGCATGGCTAAAATACGTGACGTCACGTTTATACTCTCTCTTAAACCTTTTAACGGGTGTTTGATCCTTGGTGTCAATATAACTACGTTTGTTGTGATTATGATTATGCACTGCCCTATCATTAAATTCGGCATTTCCACTGGGAATTTTTGGTGTTTTAGCATTGAAAACTTGCTTGTTTTTCTTTTCTTTCTGCTCAAGATATTTTCGCAGTTTTTTAAGCTTCAATGGGTTATTTAATATTAATTGTTTCCTCTCTTCTTCCTTTTGCTTTATAGCAAGTAACGGATCCTCGCGAATTTTCACAGCTAAATCTTTTGCAAAACTAGTCTTACCTTTTTTCATGAAAAGTGCTCCTTCTTTTGTCTTTAATTCTTCCTCTTCTTTCTCCCTCTCCTGGATTAGAACATCAACTTGTCGGTCAATTGGTTTGCCGAGTAAATACTCTTCACGTTCTGATTCAGTAGTGACTCCGATAGCTCCTTTGTACATCCATTCTAAGCGCTGAGTCTTCTTTCTTACAGCACCTATAAGTAGAGAAAATACAATTCAGTAGATGCTGGTAAAAAGAAAATTCCAGATATAAGCACCATCCTTTGGAAAACGGTTCTCATATATATTCCTGTATATTTATGCTGGCTATAAGAACATGTAACGCTACTCCCAAGAGGGCTCTTACAACCGGTATCTACTGTACACAAACCCAGAGAATTGGCTAAAACGTGTGTTAATCACGGATAGAAATGTACAATTCTTACCACTATCCTCTGCCATCCTCCTCATATCTTCCTTAGCCCTTTCATTAGCTATCTCCTTCTTGAGTTCTTCTATACGAGTTTTCTCTGCTAAATCTTTCATTTCAGCCTGCCATACACGTTCCTGGTTCTTGAACGTGCTGGGATGCCAGCTCTTCTTCATGTTCAAATCTCCTCCACCCATTGTATATGTGTAAGGTTATAAGAGCTAAATATATAAACTGTGTATTGATAAGGAAATAATGTATAAATACACTCAATTCATCCATAAATAGCAACTCAGGCTAGTTCATAGATTACGTCATCTAATAACAGTTGTGTTACAATTAAAATAATAAAATAAGTGAATATTACAAGAATATTTAATGAAAAGCGAAATAGGTTTGTATGTGAGAAGAAAGTATAGATTATAGATAAAATGGAGATGATTCGAGTCTAACTAATCGCATAACTTCCTTCGCATTAGAATACAACGTGACGTCACTGAATAATGTTTTTTCATACTCTAACAATGCTCGTATTAGTGATGTATTTGGACGAATGGAATGCAAACATTTCTTCACCTGACTATAAGCCTTGAGCAGACTCATACGATATCTCTTCATTAGATAACCACATGCTAGAACAGCTGATTCATTGATACTTAATGGACAGGCGATTAAGGTTCGTTCAGCACGATGTCTATATAATTCTATAAAATCAAAACACTGATTGAAAAGTGTATTAAAATCTGTGACGTCATTGAAATTCACGTGCAAATACGATATTCCTCTCTGCTCTGTGTAATCATCTTTCGGGAATGCGAAAATATGACTTTTTATTTTCAAATCGCGGTTTATATCAACATTCCGCATCATACCTTGACAACCAATATACAACAACAATGGTATAACTTCACTCGGCAACTGATGGACACTTTTAAGCTCTAGGGACGTGTAGTTAACTTTCTCGGTACGTAAAAATGGATATTCAGCCGAAAATCTTTCATATCCACCCATAACTATCATAATTTTACCTTTCAACCTCGGTGCTATTGCTATACCATACTTACAAGCTATGCTGTGTTCATCCAGGTTGGTTACAGCAGAATTATCTATCACAACTAAATTCTCTAAAGTCTCAAACTCTATATCATAAGGTATTGTGAAGGTGGACTTTTCCCCTATAGCTCCACACCATATAGAGTGTAAAATATGGTCATGTATGTATTGCTCTGAGGTACGCACGTCTATGATTAGTAGGGTGTTTGGATCATGATTTGACTGTATATATTGCTGTATCAGGTTATATAGGATGGTTGGTTCTATTAGTTGTAATCTATCTGAAATGTAGGTGAGATCTTTTGGTGCTAGTTTGATGTGTTCAGGTAGTTCTGGTGGTTGATCAGCTGTTAGGGATATCTCTGCTTCGAATGGAGTGGTGTGCACACTCATATTTAGGCTAGTCAGGTGACGAAATAATATAGCTATTTAGAAACGCAATAATATAGCTTACATGCAAATTTAGAAATATTTGGCAATACATCAAACATTGATTACAATGAATGATTACTGTTACGATTATGATTACAGAAAGTATTGTACAGTAGAAGTTGGTTATAGCAACTCCATTGGGAATAACAATAAGTGTTCTTATAACCGGCATTCACTGACCCCTGTAATCATAATCAGTGCTTAAAATAAATTAGAACTCTTATGTAAAGTATTAGATCACTTCAATACTTTGATATATATCTACAATAATAATCAACTATAATATTCACTTTGTGTAGCAATCATTTGCAAGTCCAAATACAAGTATAAATTCACCTAGTTTGAGCGAATTTGATAGTCTCCATTTTGTGTTATATATCTCACCCAGGGTAGAGCTTGATAACCGCTCTTCTCCATAATTTTAAGATAACGAACTTGAATACCAGATGTAGTGAAATATGGTATCTCAAATTTCACGGTTATTGGGGCCTTTGCTTCCGTGTCTTCTGCCTGGATGGAGGGTAAGTTGTAGCGAAGATAGAGAGGGTATTCTTTGCCACCAGGAAATGACTTTATAATCCAACGTATTGCGGATAGATCAGGTCGATAAGTAGCTATGCCATAAGGACAACTAAACCTAAGAAAATCATTTTATAATCAACCATAATGAAATAAATAACTCAGTAAAATGGGTGAAATTCTATAATTCCGCAGTATATGAGTAAATGCTTTCGAAAATACAGCATCACAATGGAAGCCAGTTGATGTATCCACAAAGATTAAGGTTCATGCCAAGGTCAAAGTATTCTGTTCATGATCTGACAACACAACGAAAATATATACATCCGAAATGGAAATGAAAGTAGCACAGCAATAACACTTACTTGGGGCTGATCGCATCACTGGGGACTGGTACAAGTATCTCCACATTATTCGCAGTAGATTTCTTCTTGAATTGACCAATAGCTTTCAACAACAGCTCAGCTTTACTTCTACCCGGACGTTCAACTGATGTCTCAATCCATATGATTGGTTTGACAGGTGTTGTCAAACGATATGACATCAATTCAAACTCTCCATCTGGTGGAATGAAAGAGATAGTACGGTCAACATCGAACCGTGATAACCGCACACACTGATGGAACTTTACATCTTCCAATTCAACACCTTTGTTTGTGTTACGACCTGTGTTCTCGAACATAACTTTGTCATTCAATCCCAACCTATAAGGTAAATTTATACGTAAATAATGATAGTATAAGTCCTATTATTTCGCATTTATAGCAGTTAGAAACTAGATGATTTCTAAAGCATCGGTTCCCAACCTGGGTCCAGACCCCTTGGTGGTCCATTAACGATAGCATAGGGCACACTGCCCACAGGATCTCAAAGTTGTATTGCAGTGTTTGTAAGAGGGACCATGGGTGGAAAGGTAGGGAAACGCTGTTCTAAAAAGAGCATTGTATATACCTCAATTCTGGCATTCCTGTAAGGTGAACCTTCAGTTTGATTGATCCTAGTATCTCAGACCTCAACACAGTGCCGCTAGCATTAACGAGAAGATTCAGAGACTCTACTACATCTAGGAAGCATTCATTCTTCCTGTACTTGATACCTATTGAATTATAATACAAGTATTAACATGTAAGGAAGTAAAAGTGAAATTAGTGGAAATTTTCATTTCATTCAGACAAATTGAAAAGTTCATGCCAAGCTAAAATCTATGAAATATGCTACCTTCTTTTCTCCAAGAAACAGCATTTGTAACAGCTGGTGGAGGACGCGGAGCGATAACTAGTTTGTGACTTTCTTGAGTGATAAATTCCTTCAAAATTTTTGTCTCTGTTGTTTGGGGATATCCGAAGTCCATCAACTCATCTAATAGCTCGTAAATGAGAACGAAATTGTCTTTGATACTCTCTTCCTCTAGCTCATGGAAATATTCTATAAGAAATGATGGATATTTAGAGCAGTGTCAGTATTTTAAGTTGTTACAGTGAAACCGCGTTAATACGAACACATTTAATACGAATTTCCGGTTAATACGCACTCAGGATAAGGAGTACAACCTCGACGGTCCCTTGGTGTACGTATTAACGAGGTTCTACTGTATTTGTCAGACCATTGCTGTCACTTGTGAGAAGTATTTCTCGGGTCCTGACAAGTGCCAATGCTAAAATTCTGAGAGTTCTATTGAGTATACTATATCCATGGTCCGCTCATACAACTAAGTGATAAACTTATTTATATGCTCCCATACTTGCTAACTTTCAAGGGAGAATCAAGTCCTTGATAACGAAGTTGCTTACATAACTTACCTACAAAACATTCACGCAATTTGTGCAGAAATGTGAATATAATCGCTACATTAGCATTTCGTCTGGTTACACCCACCAAATACAGGTTGTTATACTTTATGTAAGCAAATGTATGCTTGAGATGAGTTACTATAGGCTGGCCGATCCCTTCTTCTTCTGATTCTAAAGCCAGACTGATGAATTTATCGATAATATTCGTTTCAGTGTCTCCACGATAGCTGCGAGATATTAGAGGCTTGCCTTTCAGATCGAGAATGTAGATACCGGATAAAGACATAGTGTTTCAAACTAGGATAAAAGTATGGAGGAAATAAGGCATAATATGGCCTTGAAATCTGAGGGTCAAATTCCAGTAATTGGTTTCGGGCTATGTAAGTTGTTTAGTTAGAGGAGCACTTGGACGATAGTTCTTAGGCCATGAGATTTTTTGGAGGGCAGGAGAAGGCATACCCAGGATGAAGCACGTGCCACATATGGTAAATGCCTCACCTTCGCCGCTGCTTTGCCTAACTATACCACACCTGTTCGCTAGGTATTTTCTAAACCTGAATTCAGTGCATATTTACTTATAATGTGGGGACTTTACACTGAACATATGGTGCTAGTGCATGACTCAAAGGCCAAATCCAACGTTTGAACAGTATCATGATTTATATCAAAAGAGTAATATTTACACACAATTAGAATAAGAAAATACAAAAACAGAGAATTCAATAGCGAAACCCTTTACTCTCTGCATGACTATTCTGGATTTTTAAATCTCTACGTTCTGAGTTGTAGAAAGTTCTATGAAAATTGTAATAACGACGATTGGATAGTTCAGTTTGTTGTTTGTCATCATTAAAAGGGAAATTGTAGATGGTGAAATTCTCTGCGCATTTTACAGAGCATAATATGCTCATCCTTGAGAAAGGTTTGCTACGAATCCATTCGATAGATGTCCATGGAAGTATGCCATGAAAACCGACAAGAAATGGGCCGCCACACACAATGCATCTTCTTGCAGTTTTTAGCCTGTCTCTGATTTTGACAGGACATTTGGAAAAGTTTATTTTCTCCCTCATAACAATTCGTCCGCAGTTCTCAAACAATGGCAACATACCATTTTCTGTCACGATTGATTTTGGATCTTTTTTCTCGGCTAAATCTGAATATTTGTCACTGCCTTCTGGGATGACTAATTTCCCGAATATATGATCCGGCGCAGCTATCGCACCTTTGACCTCCAGATAACCTTTCCATTCACTTCCACCTTTTCTCCATTCTAGGTTTGAATTGCTCCCGGGGGTCGTACTCGATGGTGGGCATAATGGCATATTCAATTTTTGTGCTGTGCCGGCTGGACGGATTTCTGGGCTATCATATCGACACCAGTAGTTATATGCATTCGACCAACCATCAAAAAATACTAATACATTATCACCAATAACTCGTAAAATGCTGGCCACGCAAACATATTGTGGGTATACCCTGTCAATTGCTTCGATCCGCATACCTGGTTTGAACAGATTTAGTTCATTCGGTATATCTGAAGGAATTGGTTTTGTATTTTGTTTACTTGAGGTGATTTTTAGCGCCCATTTTGTGTCATGAATGAAATCCAATTGGTAATTCCATTCTATAACAGTTTCGAATACGGCAACGTCGCTTAGTATAAGTTTACGAATGTCATAATCATCTTCACTAGCCTCCGAAGCCATTTTTACAAATTATAGTCCAAATTTCTTATTTCAAGCAATTTACTTCTTTTTGAGATGTGCATAATTATTGTCTCGTTATGGTACAGTGCTCGTTCTGTAATAGAATCTCTCTATGAATAGTTAGTGAGAGAAAATATGGAGTAGGTTTTAATTGCTTCTCAGAATATTCTGATTATTAATTTATTATCTGACTTAACAATGTTATGGTCAATGCCATCCGATAAATTGAGTGAGAATAATAGTATTGTTAAAGAGCCATTCAATTTTAATTAAACAGGTGCGGAATCCATTAATTTCTAGTTTCGCCTGAGTTAATACAAATTCATAATATCTAAGCCAAACAAGGGTAATAGCTCCATTATACTGGACGAAAATTGTTTTCATGTCAAAGGAGCCATACTCAATATAATTTCATGGAAACCATCTTTTCATAAGTAACTGGTTGTGTATAAATTGCATATGAACATCATGTTTGTGGTATATGATTCCATTCTGGGTGGTTATGAAGTTTCTAATATTCTCCATATTCGTAATTTTCAAACTGGCTCCTGCAGAATCATATTCCATCGATGACCACCTTATCAAGACTATACTAGTACGTGCACATAACCAACTACGAAGAGAAGTACAACCACAAGCTAGTAATATGAAAGAGATCAGCTGGAGCACTTCACTACAACTACTAGCTGATTACAAAGTAAAGGATTGTAAAAGTTCATCTTTGAGTCTGGATTACAACGGTCTTACATACGGTTATGCCTCAAGGTTAATCAAAGATATTACTGAGCCAAGTATAACCACTTTCCTTACTTCTGTTGAAGAATGGTTTGATTCAGGACAGTATTATAATATGTATGATAATGAGTGCGGTTATACTCCTAGAGTTTGTGAGAACTATGTTCAAGTAGCATGGGCTAACTCCAGCCAAATTGGCTGTGCATACAACTACTGTACAATTAGAAATTACGAATCCAATGAGTACTATGGGGTTCTAATATTGTGCTTGTATTATTCAGCAATGGACGGAGATTTGCCTTATATCTCAGGTGATGGTTGTTCTCATTGCCCTGAGAGTGCTCCTTATTGCAATCAAGGCTTGTGTGCCAGCGCTACAGCAACAGATCGGCCTAGTGATACGCCTTACAGCTCTAATGCTAGTGTGTACAAGTATAATGCTTGGTATTTGTTGGTGCTACTAATGATTATGTACATGTTTGGAAAGTTATATTAAATAACAATAATATGTTAGGGTGGTTAAGTGGTAGGCATTTTGGCAAATTTTCGAATTCCCTATATGTACAAGTTGTATTCGGAGGTCAGTTCCAAAAGTCTGATCTATATCCAAAATCGCCTACCTTAAGTGTCACTACCGTATTAATTGGAGGCACTATGGAATGTTGGATCTTATCCAAGTACATATAATGCCTCAAATTAATAGTAATGAAATTCATTTATATACTATGCTGTCGGCACAAATTGTAATTTTGGTGCTTTATCAACACATTGAGGGTAAGTTACACGATAGCATTACTACATAGTGTGAATCTTCCAACTTCTTCCAAAGCCCTTTTCTTCGATTTATTGCTCTTAACTGTCGCTCCGGGGTGTCTGTTTCTCAAAGAATGTTGCACATCTTCTGGAAAATCTTGAATAAGGTAGGAGCTCCTCTCTTCTTCACTTGTAATTGAATCTGAACTGAGTTGAGATAAATTGGAGTTTCTTCTTAACCTGGGCCTTGGCAGTGGTTTATATCTACAGGCACGCACCACGGCATAGCCTAAGATAAATTTCAGCACAAATGCACTAGCAATTGAGAGGAAAATTACAGATTTTGATTGCTGGAGAATCGTCCCACTTTCTAGGATAATTTTACAAACAACACATTGTAATGGAATGCATAGAAGGCCCATACGTTTACACAGTGATAATGAATGGTCTGTGATTATTGTGGGAGATGCACCGAGGTCTGCTGTGAGGATTAAACTACATTTTTGGTAGAAATTAGACTGAATTGAGTTGAATTTCACAATGAAAGCATGCTTGATCCAATCTAGAAACCATTCGGAGAAAAATATAAGTAAAACTCCAGGTAGAATGTCGAGGAAATAATCCAAATTCCACGCGAATTGGTCCAGATTTCGTACTATGATAATTATCAGGAAGATGAATACGTGTAATCTTTCGCGAATGTCACTACACGCGAGTTGGAAGAGATTCGCTTCTTCGAATTTCCTGAAAACGTTACCTTTGAGCTCAACAAATTGATTTGAGATCATTATGGTAAGCAGAGCCATGTTGTGCGAATTCATCGCGATATTTAGTGTAACAGCCTGACATAGGATAAGGAATCCATGGAATATACTGAAACTCGCGAAAAGTAACACATAGAATATAGAGAAAAGCAGAAAATTTTGATTTTCAAACTCATTTTTGCCGAATCGAACACAAAATCGGAAGACGGCCTTATATATATCCTGACCTAATGACGTCATTAGTTTTTCAATTACCTCTAGCATATTGAATATGACGTAAGACTTGATAATGGACTGCCCTCTAAGATTGTGGTAAACGACAGAGGTGTCAATATAATACAACATCAAACAGCTGATTATGAGTACAAGCCCTCTCATGGTATCAAAAAGATGGATATAATAGGAAGATTTTTTTTGGATGCCAAATATATATTTAGTACAAATATAAAGTGTAGATAGGACGAATCTTATTGGAAAGAGGGTAAAGTAGAAAATGAAGCAATCAAGACAGACAATGAAACCAAAACTTATAAGTTTCTCAAGGTAATAGGGAATGGTTAGGAAGACAATTATCTTTTCCTGCTCAGCATTTGTTTCTTCACTCTCTTCATTGTTCGTTTCTGGCCATAAATATTGCATTGTAAAAACCATAAATGACTTGTAATTCCCAACATATTGATGTTAATAGAGTTGATAGCAGATATAATATGGGTTAATATTAACTACAAGTATTTTTGTATTTGACATGAATTAGGCATCACTGACTTGAATAGCTAATCACAAGCCTGTTAAATTTTACATAAATTCCATATTTCACAATAGTTGAATGAAGAATTTATGTAAAATTTACAGTTTTCCCATATGACACAAATAATACTTAAATATTTTTGAATAGGCTTTTTCTGGGGTCAAACAATGAGATATAAATTCATTAATTATAAGAAATATGTACTATTCTATGATGGAGGTAAAGTTTCTAAAATCTATGTTTCAGAGCTCAAAACTCGATATTCTCTTTTGGTTTTTCTGTATTTGGAATGTTGAAATGGCTGTGACGTATATTATTATACCATATTGGTTTTACAAGGCTGGGTTAGTGTTGGGCATTATATCGTTATCATTTTGTCTTATATTGTGCATTTTCTCCAGCATGTGGGCTCTAGAAGTATTATCTCGTGGTAGAATGCTCTACATAGAAGCTGCACAATTGAATGGAGAAAACGAGCCGTTATTTTGTCTTTACCAAGAACGCAAATTTGAATTCAGTGAACTATCAAGTATTATAATGGGAAAGTTTGCAAAAGGGATTTTCACAGTACTTTTGATTTTTGTTGGCTTTGTGTTCATATTCTGCGGAATCGTGCCTAGTTCTCAATCATTATCAGTGAATATACCAGTCAATACAAGCGTGTTTAGGACATGCAATAGCTCAGAATTTGATACAGGAATTATACCTAGCGGCAGATGCCTGAATTGGTATCGATTGATGGTGAGTTTGTTTGGAGTTGTTGGAACAATTTCTGCGTGTTTAAGAGCGAAAGAACAAAAGTATATGAATATCATATTCGCGTTAGCGAGGTTTACGGTGATGTGTTATGTGGTATGTTTCGCGATTTATGTCATAGTGATGTGTAAGGACAAGGCCCAAGAGAACTTAATAACGAAATTTGAATTTCATCAGGGTATGCTAGCTTTTGCAACTTTCTTCAATTTTGTGAGTTTACCTATATTTCTGCCTGCTTTAAGCCATCTTGTTGCGAAAAAGTCTATCATTGTGCCTGTGCTAGTGACATCATGTGTTATTGTCCTACTGCAATGTATTATCTTCTCTGTTGTATTGGTAACGGCTTTTGGCAAAGATATTCACCAAAACAGTTTGCTAAATCTACAACCTTATACTGTAGGGAATTATAGTATAACTGTGAAAGTTATATCGCATTTGGTTATCCTATACCCGTGTTTTGATGGTATTTGCTCCTTCATGTTTGGAGTTATACTAGCTTCAAATCAAACTTTCACAATTTTGACTGGGAAAGATTATACAGAATTCTCCAATAAAATGGGTTACAGAGTGCTGAATTTCAGTATATATATTTTCTATTCACTTTCTACAACTATTCTGGCTTTGTTCGTGTCTAATCTTGCGATTATTATTTCGCTTGCTGGAAGTATATTTTTCATTTGTAATGTATTATTCCCTTCCTTACTGAATATAGTTTCTAGTCAAAAGTGTAGAAAGTTAGTAGCAAGCGAAAATACGTCCTTGTTAACGAGGGTATCCAGATTTCTATTCAAATCGGCTTTTCCCACTTCATTTTCTGGTTTCTATTCAGGCTGCCTTTTCATAGCTATCACTACAGCTATTTCAGCTATTTTATTTACTATCTCCTTCTATTATCTTACCATTACTCTGTTCTCATGATATTCTAATTCAAATTTTGTTCATTCAGCTTTTAAAATGAGAATTCATTTTTTCTATTACATATGATACCCTTATCTCAGGTACAAAGAAATGGACTCTCTACTTTTCAGAGTGCAAATAAGTTTGCTATTTAGAAACTAGGTGGTACTCAAGATATAATTTAGATTGCCTCTTCCAGCTTTTCAACTTGCCAAACTCTTCAAAAATCAAACAGCACATAAATAGTACTAGAAATATCAAGATTGCATTAATGTAGTATACGATAGCGGTTGCAACTTATTATAAGCGTCCCATAGACTGTAATACAAATTTTGAGTTCTGTGGATCCCTTGCTGTCGTTCGTGGATCACCAAAGGGTCATGGATACGAGGTTATCGCTGATATATACAACTTATGACAATCTTTCTAAGGACAGCTTAGTACTAGATTTAATAAGTAGAACACGAATAAATATACAGTACGTATTGTGAAATAGATAATTCTTAAGCAAAATGCAAATCTTTGCTTCAATGCAATCTCAAAAATACTTTTTAAGTTGCTCGAATAGTTAAAAGACAGTAAGACGAGGACTATTCAGCTCTTCTTTGGCATTATCCTAGAAAAATGAGGCAATAAGATAACCAAATGAAATAGCAAATATTACAGAAGCGATTGTCGTTATACAAAGGACCACGAAAGTGCTGGAATAAAATCCAGAATCAGAGGTAGGAAAGGCCGCCTTGAATAGGAAACTCAAAATAACTTTGAGTTGTGAACCTGATTTTTTTGAAACTAGTATCATCTTTCTTCTACACTTAAAATTAGAAAATATCTGCAATAGAGATGGAATAATTATGTTACTGATAAAGATAACGAGACCAGATACGTCTAGAATAATTGAAACATTCGAAATGAAAAGACAAGCAAATGTTGGAAAGATTGAAAAACACAGATAGATGGTTAAATTTAGCAGTTGGATTTTTCGTTTCTTTGATAACTCAGAATAATCTTTCCCCGTTAATATCGTGAAAGTTTGATTCGATGCTAGAATTACGCCATACATGAAGCTCGATATACCATCTAGACATGGATACACCAGGATAATATGCGAAATAATCCTCAAAAACCAAAGACGCTCATCCATTGTATATGGTTGGAGGTTTAGAATGCTATTTGGATGGATGTTATGACCAAATGCGAAAGATAAGATAACACCATAGAGGGATAGGAAAACCGTCAAAGATACTAAAGAGACGATTATCAATAGACGTAATCTGGATTTGTTTGGGATAGAATGTGTGACCGCTGGTACTAATGTCGGTAAGTATAAAAGGGAGAAAAATGCTGCAGTTGCAAGCATTCCATTACTCATATCATAATGTGTAATAAATCCTGTTTCAATTGTCGTATTCCCTGGGGAAATGGATATAATATAAATTGAGAAGCCCATCATGTATGACATAACGACAAGACGTAGGACAGACAAGAAAACGATTACGTAGATCTGTTCTTTACTTCCCAAACACGATAATATTGTACCCAGTAACCCAAAGATTCCAACCATTAGGCGATACCAATTCACACAATTTGAATCAACGGGCAAGAATCCAACATCGAACTCAGAGCTATTACAAGCTGTAAATATCGTTGCGTTTATGGGAATGTTGACGGATAATGACTGGGAACCTGGTATTATGCCATTGAATATCATCAAAATGCCGGTTACAATCACAACTAATGAAACCAAAGTACTTCCTATTTTACCAATAATTATCTTAGATAATCCGTTGAATTCAAATTTCCTATCAGGATCAATTGTTGGGATGATCTTGTCTTCATCTTTATTTATACAGGAATATTCTAGGCTGCGGTGAAGGAAACTTGCTCTCCCAAGGATTTCCAAAACCCAAAATGATGATATGCCTCCCAATGCAAGGGAGAGGGCGAGTGAAGCAATTCCAAACAATATACCAGCATTATAAAACCAATATGGGATTATAAGAAAGGAAACTGTGAGCGTCAAGTTCAACACATCAAAGAACCCGTAGAATAATGCCAATTTTGGGTGGTTTAGACACTCTTTTATACATTGCATAACAACCAAAAATATCAATCAAACTGTAGCAACTATTAATTTACTGTCTACCTACCTTGAAAGTAATTTTATACTCTGAGTAATCTAATCTTCTATGGTTGGTATTTCAATTAAAACCTTATTTAGCATATTATCCATTGTGATTCAAATAATGCTGTCTTACCATATTATTGTGGAATTTGTGTTTATATCATTAATGTTGATAAGTAATTTTATATAATTTCTTTTTATAGACAATTCACAAAAGATCTAATTAAAATTGTTAATCATTGAAATGGCTTCTTATTCAACCAATTGCTTGTGACATGAATTACTTTAAACTCTGCCGACAGCATAATACTTAGTTATTTAATATTTCAGCGTTAATCGGGTCTCTTGGCCAGATACAGAACCATACGAATAGTGTTGAATGCTCTGCTTAATCGGGGCAAAAATGGCTTGGTCCCGATGTGACCCTATTAGGCGGAGTCCACTGTAATTAATACATACAATTTTCAAGCTTCTTGCTACTATTACGTATGTGAAAAATCAAATATCTTTTATGTAATTACACGACAACTATACAACTACACTAAAGAAATATCACAGACAGTTTCAAATTAGAGTTGAGATACAAGGTAAAGAGAAAAATTCATTTTAGTAAGTTATAATCTTTTGCTGAGGGATAATTGATTTCGAATTCGCGAATTCTTGCATAGAATCTTTGGAATTTATGAACACTTTTGCAGATGTCCCCAAACCTGATGAAATAAAACTTCCATTCAAATCTGAACCTTTATAACAGCTTTGTTGATTCGTTGTTTCTTTTGCTTTTAGAAATGCAAATATTGGTTTCTCTTTTTGGATAGGGCTGCGTTCTGCTGTTGGTGTGCTATTATTGGGAGTTATTGGACTGTTATAATTCTTCTGTTGTGGGCTAATTGACTGTTTGCTATTTTCGGTGCTTTTGGATTCATTTTTGTATGTCTTGTTGTCAGTCGCAGTGCCTATTTTGTTGCTGGTTTTATCTCTAAATTCGCTATCATCGTCTTCAATCGACTTTTCACTTTTGAGGTTTATAATCATGCTTTTTCTGTTACTTTTAGCCTTCTCTTCATCATTTATTTGGTTCTCTAACGGTTTGTTATTTCCATACTTGGTTGTGATTGAAATCTTTGACATTTCTGTATTAGATTTGCCTCTCTGAAGTGATTTAGGTTTCAGAGCAATTGGTGGCCTAGGATTAGCTTGTTTCGAAGGTTCAGTTGTAATACTTTCAGCTTCATTATCAACCTTACGCTCAGGTGAGTCTGTTTCTTCTACAACTTGCTCGTTTTCTTCACTTTTCTGACTGGAAGTCATGGGTGGGATTGTTGTTCTGCTACTCGGGATTGGTTTACGTTCTGGACTTAGTACTGCTGGCTTTGAAGGAAGGACCTTCGGCTTTTGGAGAGTTACACTAGGTTTTGTAGGTGTAGTTGGTTTTATTCTCGGCTTTGGTGACAACGGAGAGTTTTGTTCGCTATTTACTTTCACCCGAATTTCAATATCTTTTGCTTCTTTTGGTGATTCGTTTTCAATTTCCGTTTTCACTGGCTGGCACTCAACTTTGAAAGATAACCTTACTTTTGACTTTTCTGCTTCTCCAACCTGTGCCTCTTTAATTTTTGGAGCTGTTGGTATTATCGGCTTCACATTTTCTGTATATATTAATCCTGAATCAGTCTTTTTGGGTGATCTAGGCTTTGGCATGACTTTTGGCCTAATTTGTAGTTCGGCAGCTCCTTTTGTAACTGCAATACTGTGCCTCTTATTTGCATGATCATATTTAAGTCGAGGTTCAGTCATTAATCTCTCGATTCGCAGGCCGCTCTGATCAACCCAACTTTTCCTGACTCGCTGAGCATGTTGCAGGAATTCTGGTGTTGGATTTCGCATTTCAGGTGAAGGTTCGTTTGGCTTAAGATTAGCACGGTTTGTTAGATTCCTTAATGCTGGTTTCGGTGGTGAAACAGGTTCTGAAGTTCGTGTTTTAGATTCATCCTGGTTTCCTAAACGACTTTTGCGTAGAATTTCTGTATCTTCATTTTCCTTATTTTGAGCTAATTTCTGTCTCGATTGGACAAGATAGCTGTTTGTTAAACCGAAATTTCTGGGTTGTATTGGTGGCATTGTGTATCTTTTCGTGCTATTGTTCCTTCTCGGACAATCATAATCAATTCCTTTCTTTTCACGCATTTGACACCCCTCGCCTTCATTCATCATAATTTCTTTTCGTGATTTCTCAAAGTTTCCATCTAGGAACTCTGCTATATCAGAGAATTCATTTGCTTGTGGCGGAAGTGTCAATCTGTTCTGAGCTGATTGTCTTGTTGGAGGCTTTCTACGACGCTGATTTGCAACCGCGGCCTTGGACTTTAAGATTTGTGTGTCCAGTCTCACGTGTTGGACCTAAATTATGGAATATTATAATTATGATGCGGTAGAGATTGTAATTTAAGAATGTTTCAATTTCAATCATAGGTGCGACTAGACTCTAAAGATAGAGCGGGAAAACATGACGTCATGCCAACCTGCTCTATACTTTTGTATAATGGGCGAGTCAAATCTTTCTGGCAAATGCCCACCTAAAATGGCCATAGTTGCGCCTATAATTTCAATATTAATTATTCGCTCAAAATTAGTCATTCGAAATTTGTGAAAATTACTCAGCATAGAACATATATGCCTTCTACACACAAAGATACTTGCAAAACACTTCCTTTTCGCCTCGATTCCCATCACAGAGGCACTAATAATTGCTTGAATGGGGATTTTCCAGATATAACAGTATCGTATATGCACGAATATTTATACCGGTAATTGCTAATTATATGCTCTTATAACTATCAAGCAGCCATCCAAACACAGCAATAACATGTCTAATTGGCTGCAGTAATAATGATAACAAAGCGTTGGTACTTACAAATGCATCCATGTCTGCATCAGCATGATTTACTGTATCAGAAGGTTCCTGATCTGAGTTGTCATTGGCATCAAGTTCTATAACTTTGTTTATTTCAATGAAGTCATAATCTTCTGCTATCTCATTTGTTGTATCCGTGTTTTGTTCTGTTTTTGTAATATCGTCAGTCCCAGTCTGTTCCTTAATTAGAAAGGATATTTACATAATTACGATGCTTCATTTGTTTAGCATTGACACAATGTAATTAGTATAAGCAGGATTAGATAATTATAATTATGAATATTAATTAATAACAATGATTAATACAAAAGCCTCTGCTAGACGTAGAACCCAATGTATTTCTAAAATTATAATCTGTGCGGACAGGATAGCATTTTAATTGAATATATTTAAGGGCTACTATTAATTGGGGGCACTATTCGATATCAAACACTTCATAGTGCCCTAAATGCTATGCTGTTCGCACAGATTATTTATGCGAGAATTTTATATTTCGTCTTTATTTGCAAGTTATCGTATACTCAAATAAAGTTGATTGTGTCTTTTTGCAGGGCAATGCTGCTCAACTTTGAAACTCGACACTGTCTATTTATCATCAAATAATGGTTAATTATTTATAACACACAACTGGCATAACAAGTCAACATCTACCATAATTACAAAACCGTGCAATTGATAAAGTTGTGTAAAATTGTGCGAGTAATTGTGAGTTTACCAATATTTACTCGCATTTTCAAAATTTGTGTTATTGATAGATTAACCATTAATTGTATTCATAGTTACTTAATACATTTTTGCTATAATCTAAGCTATCATCTACTTGCCTATTTTAGCTTTGTAGCCTAAAATTGGATCGAACTATGCTATGCATTTGAATTCAGCAGATATGTACTCTCACTTTTGACCGTTTGCAGTATTTTTTGCTTCATTGTACTTGATTAAACCGAGTTTATCCAATAATTTCTGACGATAATGGATAATGAATAGGCCTTGTTTGACGAACAATTGTTCTAAATGAGGGAAGGCTCCAACGATATGAAATTTTCCAGTTCTCTTCATGAAAGTGCTAGTTCATGGCAGGGGCTTATCTAGGTGCTTGTCACCACCCTTATTTGGTGCAGGATAAATATGTTACCGTCCAATAAGTGTCTGCCCAGAAATTCCTGGATACACACCTCTGGTCTATTAAGATAGACAAACTGTTAGAACATTGGCTATTACGTCATAAAAATAGCAACGCATAGTTTAGTTGTAAAAATTGCTATCTTACATTCAAAATTGAATTCCGAGTAATACAACATTGATTACTGTATGCGTGTGCTCACGAGTATAATATAGCAATTTGTTTTCTTAACAAAGTTTACACGCAATTAGCGTATGTACTATTTTGGGTGAACTGTCTTTTACTTGTTTTATTCAAACAAATTTTATCTAAATTTCTTGTAAAAATAATCCAATCAACCACGCAAAACCATTAGTATTGCTTCCTATTAGCTAATTAATGAATTTAATATCTCACCATTTCCAATTATTTGAACTCAAATCGAATGTAATTAAACGAACTAAAATAGAAATTGGTAATACTAAAGCATTTTTGGTTTATAAGCTAAGTCCGGGAAGCTTTTCAAGAATGATTAAAGCCATGCTATGCATTGATGTATTAGAACATGCTGGCATTGTCTTGTAGACGTAATTTGAAACAAATTACGTGAAACCTCAAGGAATTGTGTAACTAACTTCTAATAGTATAATGTGTTATCTGATATTTTGTAAGAAAAATGATTTTGGAAGATTTCTTATGATGATTTTAGGTTAAAGACATATATTTGATTGTATTTGATGTTTTCAAAATTTTTGTGTTGGCTATAATGTTATGGACGAAGTTCGACGGCTTTCAAATACGGGAGGGGTGGAAAATGCCATAACGTATCCACTTGAAGCCAAAGAAGCTTCCATTTGATTTGCCAATATTCCTAGAATTTGCTTGTTTCCCTGCCGATTTACTCACTAGAGTATATGAAGATATCACTAATAATATTATTAATGAAGACAGTAACAGTCTTAAGATATAGATATACAACGTAAGAAAACAGACAAGTAAAGCTATAATATGCCCAGTTATAATTTACAGACATTTCTTCGGACAAAATTTGTGTATTCTTTGTTGTGCAATACGATAGTGTGTAATTGCTGCCTATATATTTCCTATATGTTGGGGAATAGCCAAGATATCTAGGCTACAATTATCCAACGCTAATAGCAATATATTTCCATTAATTCAAAAACAACTAACCTTGTCTGCCATAATTATAGCTGATCTATGAATTTATTATTAGGAATAGAAAATAGGAAATTGTGTATATATTATGTATGCCACTGGTCTATCTCTATATATATTGAATTGAACAATGAGTGAACTATGAACAATCTAAGAATTTCTTGAATATCATACTGATATCAGTATGTAGGGTTGCGTAGAGGTTGTACATACTAGTAAGGTTCAGATTTCATTAGTAAGGTTATATCTGATATAGCTGTGAGGTTTATGTACTTTATTAACGTGTGGTTTAATGTATTTTCTGTAAGTTGTTGTAGATTAGTGATGGAGATAAGAACATTCCGGATGTGAGTACCATCCTCTGGAATACGGTTTTCATATATTCCCGTATATTTTCTATCGGTTATAAGAATATGCATTGCTACTCCTAAGGGTGTTCTATTTACCTGAATCCATTGTATAATTTTTCATTATTGAAATATGTTATGAAACTAATCACCAAATTTGTTACATAGTCATATTAGGTGTAAAATTCATCAAAAAGTTTTTTCTAGAAATGTATATTCACAAGTCTTGTATAATTTCTTTAGCCACGGCGCATCAGGAAATACGGTAGGCAAATAAGTCGACTTTCTAGAATGGATTTGCTAATATTTCGTCATTCATGGTTATTAATTACAGTATATGAATGACCAATATCATGATAATTACACTTTTAGCCATTTTGTAGTAGACAAATTACTCAACATACGTCCAAAACTGAAACAAACGGGACAGTTAAGAACTTGCCATACTGTTATTTAAACCAAATCATATAGTTTTACAATATAATCATTGTTGAATAATATATAACATTTTTGGCAATAGCGAAAGTTCTAAAGCGAAAGTTTTAAAGCGCAAACAGTACCAGAGGGACAACATTCGTATTTTACCTACAGCACTAACCACGAAACTCCACAATCATTATATATTAATGTGTTACTCCAATACAACCTAGCAAAAGTACAATATAATGGTATAGAATTCCATGGATAAATACATGTAATAAGATCACTATCTGATCAGTATAAATACATAATATGTGATATAATATTATATATCGTAACTGGAGTAGGAAATGTCTCAAGATACACTCAAGAATTATACAATACAGACTTTAAACTGTGAGTTATAGCTCTGAATGATACAGTCAGCTCCCGTTATATTGGAATATCTGCATATATCGAAGTCTTAAATTGTGCAATACAGGTCCCAAACCATTAAAGTTACATCAATAGCATAGGTTATATCCTAGGAATTATCGCGGTCCCTTGAGCTTCGTTATAACGGAATTGATATACTTGAATTTCAACTTAATGGTTACTATTATTAAGATATTTCCTCTGCAAACTAAAGTCAACTCCCTTTATATCGAAGCTCAAGGGACCGCGAAACTTTGATGGTTTGGGAGAATATTCGTACAATTATAGACTTCGATGGCAGTAGATAATTCGATATATCCGTGTTGGATATAACGTGAGGTGACTGTATTCGATCGGAATTAAATGTTGGACAATTGGGCCAACTGGCATCCTAATTAACATTATTGCATATTCTAGGGGACTACCCTTGCCTTTCCCTATTTAAATCCTTTCCTTATTGTTAGATGGAACAGCATTTCTTACCAGATTATCTAACATACCGTTAACAGAAGATCTATCAAATGTGAAGAGAGAACTCTTAGATTGTTTCACAGAGCTACAAAAAGTTTGGAAATCTGTAAATAAACTTGCTTTTAAATTAGATGGAGATATTAATATGGATAAACTTCGAATGAAGATAAAGCAGATGGACAACAATCAAGCTATTGTGAGTATTGTCAGATATGAAAGTTCATAGTTTTTCGGCTTCGGCATGAACTTTGGACTTTTGTTATGAACTTGCTATGAACCAAGAACTTTGTCATGAACCTTTGACTGTTGTCATGAACTTGGCAGTCGACATGAACTATTAGCATATGGCATAAACTGTGGCATGAACATGATATGAACTATTGAAGTTTGTAGCATGAATACCTTGTTACACTCACATTTGTATCCAATATACTTATAAATTTCTACTCTCAAAAATGTACGAATTTCCGTAAGAATAGCAAGCGAATTTCCCTATAAAGCTGCAATTAGCAAGCAATGACACAATTTTTAATAGAATATTTCAATCATGTATCAAGTTATTTAGATTATCAAACCCTATAATCAGACAAGAAACCGATCAAAATCGATTGAAAACCACTTCAACGACAAAGAAATGGGTCTTAATTTGCTAAATACTTCTGCATGTAACTCCCTTAAACACACCAAAACTCCCTCACCTCCTTATTCAAACTGGTCACCAAGAGTCCCTACTAAACATAAATTCAAGATTAAGTCTTCTTTCAGTACAGATATTAATGTAGCAGTTAATGATAACAATAATGCTGTGGAGAAGAATAAATTAGAGTATGTGAATTATACCAGAGATTTGTCTGTACCGAATCAACCTCAAGAAAAGTTAGTTTGTATATTTAATCCTGCGGTTATTGATATATAATGTTTTTCTTACCTGTTTACTCAAGACACCGTCAACTCCGGTTATAACACGGATATATCGAAGTATGAAATTGTACGAATACATGGTCCCAAATATATTCCATCAGTTATATAGAACTCCGCATATATCAAAGAAATTATCGTGGTCCCTTGAGCTTCGATGTAACAGGAGTTGACTGTACTTTGACGGTTTGGGACCATATTTGTACAATTCCAGACTTCGGTATATCCGTGTTGATATAACGGGAGTTGACTGTAGTTATGTGCTTGCTTAAATATATACGGATGTTAGAAGTTCTTCAAATTTGATGTTTTGGTAAAATTCCTCGAAATTTTACACATAATTTCTATTTGGCATCTATACATGAATACAATTAACTACTCATATTAATCGTGTTCAGTAATTAGTCGTGGGAAATATGTCGATGCCAACGAAATTCAAACAAAGCACTTTCAATTACTCGGAAATTCCTTTGCAAATCATAAACCCAGATTAATTAGCATATCTTCCTTTAGATCAGAGTTGATAACATCCTTGCCTACTGATAAAACAAGAAAGTTAAGTGATTGCTCTGTACAATCCGATGTTCCAAATTCTGAACATGGCTATTTAATACTGGAATCTGTACGCCGATTGCCTCCTAGTGCGCAATTCTCATTCATCAGCAAGGCGAAAAACGTTAATGTGAATCATTGGAAGCTTGGTGAACGATATTGCGGCATTGCGGATGATATTTTGTATATATTTTTCGCGTTTCAAGATGTACACGCTGAGATTTCAATGGAATTACCTAACTTGTATATTGGCAAAGGTTTTGAAACGAATAATGATTACGGAAAGTCTGTGTTATTTCAATCACGTGAAGTGCATTTAACTGTTCTTTTCCAGAACGAAGAATTGAGGGATAAATGCTATACTGCATCTTTCAAGGCACAAAACAAACGTCAACAGAATACAAAGATAAGTGCGCCGTTACCAACGATTCCTAAACCTTACGTCAGGAAGGAACAGGGCCCTAGGTATTTAAACACTATTCTTGATGTGGAAATGAATGTTAAACATCCAACAAATAAGATAGAGAATCAACCTGCTACAGTAGATAGTGGAGAAGAAGATTATGTGGAAATGATGCAATCAAAAAGTCCTTATTTGTAATTTATTCGTTGTTATTAGTTATCTGTAGAAATATGTTGGTTGTGTACATATTTATTGCTTATTCTTTAAATATATAATGATTTGAGTAAAATAGAATGTTCTGGGGTTATTATATTACAAGAAGTTACTAATGTGGTTTCAGTATTTGCATGTTGTAACCGAGTATTTTGTTTTCGAATGAATCATAGATTACTGCGAGTATTGATGATTTTGGTGGAATTTCCTTTAATCTTCCTTTCAGTATCTTTCCACAGTAAATTGCTGGCCCCCAAAATCCCCGATAAACTCTTGGTTGCTATAGATAGTTCAAATTTTGCTACGGACATGGCAAGCAGTGGCGGTCCTAGGGGCTAGGGGAGGGGGCAACCATAATTGAAACCTGACCCAAGGTATGCCAAATCCTGGTACCGCACCTGCAGTAAACATATTCATAACTGCCAATTTTAGCTAATCCATGGTTTGATTACGGATACAAATCAAACTAGTTTATTCACTGATTACTAATTAATGAGAATAAATACATAATAGATAGAGAATAATGCATCACAATAAACTGCCAATCAGCACAATCCAGAGTTTATCTCTAGCTGGAAGAGGAAATCATCTATAGAACAATACTCCTCTCTTGTATATGCAGTTACAGTTATTAGAGTTATAAACAGGACTCTTTTATAATTTGTTATATCTACATATTAGAATACCCGCGGTTAAGCGGATATTCTCATTGGTTAATAAGTAAATAGCGAAATATCTTCACTTAATTCTAATTTATTCATACAAACATATTGCTTAGAAATCTTGTGCAGATTCAAGTTTCTGGTACCATGGATTACCACAGTTGAATATAAATGTTGTATACATAGTAAATTCAGAAATACACCTCATTAATATTATTGCTATTGTTGTGTACTCTTGAGTATTTATCCATTGTATGAATGTGCAGATAATATAACAGATCAATAAATATTGGTGCAATCTATAGTCCAATGGTAATGGATAGCTTCCAATACTTGAATTATATAAAACATACACAAATAGAAATTATCCTCAAATATCATAGTGACGTACTATTGACATCATTATGCAGCCTATTAACACGGATAACAAGCTTGGAAGTGAGGGTTTAAGGTCTTAGAGAACAGTCAAGCAATTCCGGCTCATTTTATGCTAGAAATTCTAATTTTAAATGACAATTTATGGAAGATTTTGGGCGTTAATTAACTAAAAACCATGTTTTACAATGTCAAATCGACCCTAATTATACATCATATATCTTGCTTAACATATTTGGCTGTCATTAACTGATTTCCAATTTGAGCCAGCTTAGCTCATGCTCCTGTTAATATATTACGGAAGTCATGAGTACTAAATATACTAACGTAGGATGAAATAATCAAATTTCTAGTGAATTCTATATTAAGTTTTTGCAGATTAAATTACTAAGAATCTACATTAATTATTCTTAAATTCGCTGAAACAACGTCACAGGATATCAATTACATGCTTAGCAACCAGTAGTGAGGTTAGGAATGCTATGAAGAAGTAAACTATCTATTTTGGTAGATAATATTGGTATAGATGTATTGGAAATATTCTATCAAATATTGTGCAACAAATAATTAAGATAATATAGAGATAAGTACAGCTATTGTGACATTAATAACTACAGAGAAGATTATATATTACACATGTATATTGTGTTATCATTTGCTATGAAAACAATGCTGACTGTATAAGCACCGAAATTAGTGTTACTAATAGTGTATTCAGCACGCAATATATACAAAGCTTTCCTTGTAAGCATGATGAATATTTAGCTATTAAGAAAACTTGTATCAGCATGCAGTTTGTTGACCATAAAATACCATTGTAATACCATAATTGGTTGTATTCATTTCTATAATATTAACAGGCCATAATAAGGTTGTATTTTTCAACCATGGATAATTATTATGAGAATTTTCAGCTGCGAAATTAGCCTTCGAACTCATTCTTATTTTGCTGAAATAAATTCAGATTTGTAACTTATTTTGGAAAAACGCCAGCTTAATGTAGACACTGTATTATGTAAATATTTGTATTTCTATGTAAGGACATTACTATCCATATTGTAATAGGAATTCTATTCAGTCTAAAGTCTAACGCCGAAAAATGCTTCCCGTCTGGACTAGGAAATCGCTCTATATATTTTCTCTCCGTTTCCACAGGCCCCGTTTGTGGAGGTTACACAGCACAAACAAACTCTGACTTTACGACCATATATGGGCATATTAAGAAAATTCTTTAATATTTTTTCAAAGTACATTAACGAAGAGTAGTAACAATCACAATACACAACCAATGCTCTATATAATTAACACAGCTTACATGCCTGCACACAACCTCCATCTAAAATAGATTAATCTAGTTCAATAGTGTTCTACAATCAAATGATTGCATAAACAATAGAGAGTAGTGGAATGAAGTAATCAGATGGGTCGAAAACAGAATACAATAATAATATTAATATAATACTATGTGCTATTATATTGAGTAACGGAAGAAGTGCTTCTAAGATAAAAGTCTTGGCTGGGGTTGTGAGAATTTACCTAATCAGCTGATTTTGCTAGAAAATCTGGATGCAGGGGAGGGGGTTAAAGATTGAGTGATCTAGTTTGTGTTTTGTTTACTTTTGAATGTTTCATGTTGTTGTGGTGTTTGGTTGTATATCATCTGTTTTTGGATAGGATTGAAGTATAGAGGACGCATATTGGGCATGGCGAATACTGGAAGAAAATTGTAGAACATTGAAGCTGCGATTGGTGAGAACATATTTTCGTCTTGTGATAATTTTCGTTCTGTTATATTTCGCGATTTATTCGTATCAGATTCTTCGTGTAATTTCGGTTTGTATGATTTTGATTCTTCGACAAATGTGTTAGATTTCGGTACGAAAGGTTTTCTATCTTCTACATAGACTTTCGACTTTTCTTGGCTCGGTTTTTCCTCAGATAAAGTGTTAGATTTCGGTAGATATTGCTGTGGGATATAATACGGTATGTAAGAGTATGTAAGCATCTGTGGCTGTGTGTATTGACCTATTATTAGATCTATAATAGCTAGTGCGATGTGTAAATCTTCTTTTCCTAAGCAAATAGCTGAACGTTTTGCGACAGTTTGTAGAGTACGTAGAAACCCGATTACGCGGACAACTTCCATATACGCATCAGCTGTTTGTGGACACGAAGCCCCAGGAAAATGCACGGACAAATACGAGAGTATTTTTCGTTCATATTCAGGTGACCGTATATGGAAATCTATGAAGAAACGCGAGCACATATATCGTTCTAAGATATTCTGGCGTTCACTAGATGATGTGTCAAATCCGTGGATCAGAAGATAGCAGTACTTTAGTAAACCACCGCCTCGAATTTCCTCAGGTTTATGTGTTTCTATTATTTTGTTATTCAAATGGTTGAGGGCATCTTGAAGATCTAGGTACTTCGTTTCCACACCGATTTGTAGCCCGTAGGGTATAGAGTTTGTTGTCGGATCGATTGAAGTTGGTGTATATTCGTCACTCAGAAAATCACATAACACATCGAGGTATATATGGAAGGAATCGACTGAGAATTCGTAAGGACGCTTTATTTTTGAAATAAACTTGAGATCGATATTCTTACCTTCTGGGTTATGAAGTGATAGAAACGACCATTTATCTCCCTTATCTTGCCAAATTTTCTTTTTTCTCGGAATATACGCGGATTCTAACGTGGAAAACGAAAGAGTATTCTTGAGATTGGATGGGTAGAACTCGAAAAGAACTTGCAAAACAGAATATTTCACGTTTTGATAATCGATATGTGAATTCAAGTCAACCTCGAATACTATATCTAAATCTGTTGGCGTGAATTCTCTCAGAGACGTATGAGATATATTGTTGTTGTTATTGTTATTTTCTTCTAGAGGGATTTCGGATAATGTTTGTGTGATATTTTCGGTGTCGGAATTTACACTGCCACTGTCAGTGCCTGAAGCAAAATCAGTTTCACTCTCGGACAAGTAAGAACAGGGGCTAGTTGATGAATCAGAGTTTGAATCACAATTCTCCACCGTTTCAAATATATTATCTCGTAATGTGTTAGGTGATTGATTGTATTCGAATGCATCGTTCGCATTTTCGCATTTCTTGTCTTGCAGAACATACCCTGCGGTAGAGCCATTCATTTTCACAGCACGTACTGGGATTCCATTCTGTTTTAGAATACGTTTGATCTTTTGTATCAATTCAAACGGTTTGATAACCAGTATCGGTGATTGTATATTAGCTCCACCGATTGAGACGGGCGTTAGCAGTATCTGTTGTAATTTATGGAATTGCTGGGAGGAAAGGACTCCAAACCGTTGAGATTGTTCTTGAAATGTAAGACTGGTATTTGTGGGAGTAGTATCATGATCTGTGCTGAGGTTTTCCATGAAATATGAAGTGTTTAAAGCGGGCAATTGGCTTGTGTGTTCCAAGAAAGTAGGGCAGGTAGAAAATTGAGATATTTCTAATGGAAAAGAATATAATTTGAATTATTCCTAGCTATTTATAAATGCGCTGTAGCTATTTTTAGAAGTGAAAACTTATTGAGCAATATATGGCGTAGAGAATGTGTTTTATATTATGAAAGTAAGGTAATTGAATACGTCATTATAAATGCCTACTGTAGTATTGCATTGTGTTGTGTGTGGTTTATTTGAATAGTTTGAATACGTCAATTGAGAATTTATACTATTGTGGAAATGGCTTAGATAATTTGATTTGTCTGGAAGCCTCTGTAAGTAATGCTTAACTACTGTAATTAAGGATTCAATTGTTAACTGTATTCATTTATTTGTTTCTGTTGAATGATCATTAATGAATTGTACTACAAATTATTTAGTTGTGAAAATGATATATTTTGAATTTTCGTTAATGATGTATATTTTGTTGGCTGATTTGACGTAAATATGATGCAAATTATATATTGATGCCAACCTGCTGGCGTTTCACCAACCCTTGAGATTTGGCATTTCTGCATCAAAATGCACAGTTAAGGAGCGAAAAACCAGCAGAATTATAGTTAGAGCCGCGAAAATCCGTGAAAGTTGGCAATTAGTTTGGTTTTATAACCAAGTATGCTAAAACTTTCCAACAAGAACATTCCAATGGCCAATAAACTTCCGATTTTATGCTATAATTATCATAATTTATGAACTGCTCTTTCTTACAAGTGCACTATATGAAAACTCAGGTACTTTGAAATTACAATGGTGTTCGGTTCCCCCGGGCCTATGGGTCCCTTGGTGGCCCATGTCTATGGGAGGGGGTACACGGTTGAAAAGGATGGGACCCGCTTCTCTATAGCGAGTTCGCAAATAGGACTTGCTAATAGGCGAAGTGTTTGTAAACTTCTATGATATATTATCCATGGTTCTGTATATAAGTACTATCTAACCTGGTATTTAGCACTATAATTTGTGGAATAATACAATTATTATGAGTACAGAATTATTGAGAGAAGAATCTACAGAGAAGACTATAGCGTTTGTTAACACTAGTTCAGATACAGAGAATTCTCCTACTGTTCTATCTTTTGAGGAAATACACGTCGATATCGTTACAGATGACACTCAGGTAGATATTAATAACTGTGAAGTTGAGAATCCTAATTCAGAATTGTGTGATATTCCGCAGAAACCGACTAGTACACATGATGATGTTGATAAGTTTAGATATAATGGTGCTGTTTATTTGGGTGAGTTATTACCTCTTCTTATACGGTCAACTCACTGAATGCAGTGGATGCCATTATAAGAACACTCAATGCATATTCTTATAACCGGTATAAATATACAAGAATATATGAGAACCTATTTCCAGAGGATGGTGCTTATATCTCGCATGTTCTTATAGCCTGTATAACTGTCTAGCCAATTTGCACATATTTTGGCAGAACGTCTCATGTCTCTACGAAACTTACCAGTATGTGATATTGTCTCGTTTTTGTTAGACATACGATGAATGTCGGAACGCCAGATATACGAACATGCTGGATATAAGTGCCATCCTCTGGATAACTGTCCTCATATATTCGTGTATATTTATGCAGGTTATAAGAATATGTATTGTCGGTATACACTGTACAAATATATCATCCTCATAATATCAATCTCTCCCTCTATTCTTGGGGGTCCATGGGTGGAAGCGGTTGAAACCTTGCTGGCACACTATATAATTCCTTATACAGGGTCCTCTAACGTAAACGCTCCTATGTCAAGGCCTGAAGCAGCTAGAACAATGCAAATACTCAAATCAGGATCATCAGAAGATACGTCATTCAATCAAACAATACACATACTCTTATCACGTGATTCTACAGGAGATCTACAGCTCATTGAAGCTAATACAAACTCTATATTGTGTTCATATCCCATTAGAACTATACTATTCTGCTCTAGAGGCACTGAGGATACTGTTAGAGATTGTTTTACATTTACAGTTAGTCATAAGAGTGATGGGAGTGAAGCCTTTCAATGTCATGTTATAAAGGTATGGTTTGTATTGGAAATACAGACATTATGTTACACAGTGTAACCTCCACAAACGGAGCCTGTGGAAATGGTAACTTCTGGAAGCGGAGTGATAATATATATTACATATTCCTAGTCCGTACAAATGAAGATATATAAATCCACCATCCATGGGTAGATATGTAATAAGCAATTAGTGGGACCATTTTCGTCAAAACAATGGATATTAGCATAATGATTTATTCCCTTATTTTAGATGTTAGATACTTCTGGACCTTCTCTCCTTGTTAGAGCGTTTTCTAGCGCATTCAACGACGGAGAAACCAAACCAAACCCTCGTAAACTGCTAGCTAATAAGCTACCCCCCATTGGTACTAAGCTCAGCTATTCTTATGATCTTACTCTACAAGTTAGGGAAGATTTGAAGGGAGATGGATCTTGGAATAAGATACCGTTTGAAAAAGATGTGTTTAAACTTCAGATTGGAGCACAACGTAAATTTAAAATCAAACTTTCTAAAAGGTAAATATATGAATTCTATTGTATTAATTGGACCATGGATAAGAAGGCTAACTTTTAAATAAACTTATGCTTCCTATCTGCAAAGAGATAGTCTTAATTCGTTAGTTGTTTTCTATATATATACCATGGACGCCTGAATATACTACTCCGTTTTCCCGTTTATAATTTTACACCCTACTAATTTCCTTGCTATTTTAGAGAATATTCACATATCAATGAATCTGGCCTCTTTGATATAAAGATAGAAAAATGTTTTGGTATGATTATATATCTGAATGAAACTACTAATGATAATACACAGGAATTTTCTTATACAGATAGTTCAGACTTTAATACAAGTTAGTTGTCCATCTATTTACAGCAGTAGATACTGGTTATAAGAACCCATATCTGCGTTTTTTCTTTAGCCGACTTTATTTATATATCTATATATTACAGCACCTTCATCAACAACAACAACAGCTGATTCAAACATAAACTCTCCTCTTATAAATACCAACAATTTATCCCCTCAATGCTTACTCGATGTCAGATCCTCTTTCTATAACACAGCTGGTATATTTACTATTGAAGCAGATTGGCCGAGTGAAATTCCGCAGTTTGATTGTTTTCTTGAAGAAACTCCGCGGAATAAATTGGTTAGCCTGACAGTTGTGACGGATTTGATTATGGATTTAGTGACTGAACCTGTTAGATTCACGAAAATATTTTCAGTGCGTTTTGTGCGGCCAGATTTAAGCTCTACTTTCAATACTTTATTTTCGAGTATTCGCGGTAAATTCAGTCGCGAAAGTTATACTTTAATCTTGACACCTTCTGAGAAGGAGAAATCTAAGTTTGATGTTGCGAATTGTGAAGTTATGAAGCAAGAAAGTTCGCGAGCTCGTAGTTCAACTGATACAGAACGTATGAAGAATATTCCACTTTCTAACTCTGAAGAATCTCTGAGGGAAAAAATTATGAAACAAGAACCTCTTATGTCTGGGAGTGGAGTTGTGAGTTACAGATATACCTATATTTCCGTGACCTTCGAATTATAAGGCTTGATCATTAATTTGAACCATGAATTAATTGAAATAATAATGTTTCATAAATAATTTAAAGTACTAATCCATGGTCCAGTAGAATAAGGTCGGTGATCTCAAGCCTTGCACTATATTTCTAAGGTCATAATACTTCTTATCCTTGATCCGAATTCGCTTATTAAAGTAATATAGAAAGATCCTTTTGTATATTATCCATGGCCTCTAATAACTATGTTTACTGTATCATTTACACAGGTTTGCACAGAGATATCAGATGAAGTATTGGATGATTGGAGAGTACTGTTAGATCGTTGGAATTGGAAAGAAAAGGAGAGACCTAAACAACTTATTAAGCTAGTTAGGAAAGGTATGAGCTAAGCCTTTTCGTATGTAGAATACTCATACATTTCAGCCTTATAACAGTGCTTATTCGATTTTAACCATGGATGCTGGATTTAGTTTATGCACCTTGTCAAAATTGCATTGTAGTTTCCACAGAATGTTTAACCTTGTTATTGGAATTTCATTGGTGAAAACGAGTTTAACTATGCCATCCATGGTTGAATAGCTAATAATCATATTTTGGACACCATTTTCCTCAAAATTCAGCTCTTAATATTAGACCTACTTTAGGTATTCCTGAGAAGTATAGAGTTCTTGTATGGCAGATGTTAACACAAGTATTAGATGACAAAGAGCTGTCAGAGATATACAGACTACTCATGGTACAACATGAAGGTAATATTGATCCCGTAATAGAATGGGATATCAAGAGGACATTCACTGCTCACGAGTTTTTCAGGTATCTTATGATATTATGACGTCACATGGTTGATGTATTTTCAATTGCTATGCTGTCGGCACGGATGTAATTTTTGACTTGATTATTGTTAACAGAGACAAGACTAATCACAAGCTACTACTCAACTTATCAACAGCATACTCTCTATACGATAAAGAGATTGGATACTGTCAAGGATTCTCATTCATTATGGCTGTACTGTTATTACATTTCCCTGAAGAGCAATCTTTTGCTGTGTTAGTTAAGATTATGTGTGAATACGAGCTGAGAGAAGTCTTTAAACCAGGGCTACAGGTGAGTAGTTTACGAAAGTCTCAAATATATTCGAATTATCGAGATTGGCTTTTTCGTTATTTTGTTTGATTGAATCTATTCTATTATTATAGATACTACAAATGAAATTCTACCAATTAGACTGTGCTATAGAAGAATACTTACCTGGAATATCACAACACTTTAAGGATATTGGTCTTGAAACACATATGTATGCTAGTCAATGGTTCCTTACTGTATTTGCTGCCAAATTCCCACTGAATTTAGCTTATAGAGTGTTTGATATATTCTTAGCTGAAGGATTAGGTCAGTTGAGTTGTGTTTAATAGAATTCCGCTATTTCGAAGCTCAAAGTAATCGGAGTTCAGTATATCATAGAAATTGACTGCATATCAGTTCTACATTTGTTTATTTAGATCAAACTATGTTCAGTTTTGCTTTGGCTCTTCTCAAAGACTCACAGCGCGAATTACTCTCTCTCGGTTTTGAATCAATTCTACAGTTTTTCAGAGCTACCTTGCCTATTAAATATCTTGATAATGCTGCGTGTCAACATTTGGTGGATTTGGCTACTAACTCCATGAGGGTAAGTTTTATATGTAAAGTCAGACTTGCTATAACGACTACTGATGGACTGTCCAAAATGGCCGTTATATATTAGTAGTGTTCATTATATATATATATTGGATGTGACTATTTGAGCTGTTTGGTATCGGTCATCATAGACAATAATTCTGATCACATAGACTGTAACGTAAGAGTACTTCTCGGTAGTGGGTGTCCGTACGCCCAGAACACCCACGGTGGGTCCAGCCCTGCTGTGGAATCAACAAATGACTGCCATTCAAGGGACTTGTCAAAGATGGTAGCTCACATCTATATATAATGGCCGCTATAAACAGTGCTGGCTATGTTAACCAGTGGAGTATACTGTATTTGAATGTGTATACTCTCCAGATTTCGCTTAAAAAGCTAAAGAAATACGAAAGAGACTATTCAGCAGTTAATCTAGAGAAAGACACTGTAGAAGATCCTACACAAAAGCTAGAGAGACAGTCTAGACAGCTGAGAGAGGAGAATGGTTGGTTACACCAGGAGAATGATAAATTAGCTAAAGAATTGGTTGATTCTAAAGTTAAATTGAGAGATGAGATGGATTTGTTGGAGGATAAACTTGATAAGAAAAGCAAGGATATAGGGTAATGTCTATTATATAAATCTGTGTACTGGTAATGTAGAGATATATAATATTGTACTACTTGTTCCTTAAATATCATTATTGAACTTTTTCTCTATTCTTTTCCACTTTTCTAGACAATGTCATGTTACAATCAGAGAATTACGGACAGAATTATCATCAACGGTAACGGACCTTCAAGAGAGAGAAAGTCATCTAGCTACATGGATACATCGCTATGAAGCTGATAAGCAACAGTCTGAACATACACTAGCTGAGTATAAGGATATTCTAGCTAGAATGGATGAGAGTCATCAGGCACAGATTATGGATCTTAAGAATCAAGTTATTGAGGTTTGTTAATTACTGATTTACCAGTAAATATTTGAGATATGACACAACCGCTTCTCCCAAAACTGCCGCAGTGGGCAACCTGTGATTTTAATTTATCATATTTCTCTACAGTTAAAAGCCCAATTAGCTAAGACAACTACACATAACTCTACAGACTCTGATTTAGAACAGAACATAGTAAATGATGCTGACAGACTACAGGAAGTAGAAATGGAATTAGCTAAGACTAAATTGGAACTTTGTGAATCAAACTGCCAAATAAATGATCTAAAATTACAAATTACAAATCTCACTGAACAATCTCAATATTCTATTTTCAAAAAGCAGAAGAAATCAACAGTTAGCAAATGAATTATATATGGTTGTTATTGTTCATTATACATGTATACATCAATCTATTGTTGTTGTTTGTATTATATCAGAGTATAATATAATATGTTATTCATATGGTATTAAACTTCTAATTCGCTTTATTATTTTTACTCCGTTTGCACAGCTTCCGTTTGTAGAGATATCATCTTATTTTGTTTTGCAATTAAGCCTATTGAATGCTTGCTATTCGTGAACAACAATCCAGCTCTGATAGAGCTCAACAACCGATCTCAGTTGACCTTCCTTACCCAGGTTTCCAGTTCGACTTATGTCTCCGTAATCAATATTTGATAAGCAAAGGCTTCAAAGCTCCGATTGCAGTTAAAACTGGTACTACTATTGCTGGTATAGTATTTGATGGTGGGGTTGTATTGGGAGCTGATACACGTGCTACTGAGGGAGAGGTTGTAGCTGATAAGAATTGTGAGAAGATACATTATCTCGCTGATAATATGTATTGCTGCGGAGCTGGTTAGTTTATGGATTTATGACACATTCCTGTTGTCCATCTCCTTATCCATTTTCTGCCTGATCACCCTTGACAATTATATTATATATGACACAATAGGTACTGCTGCTGACACTGAGAAGACTACAGACTTAATATCCAGTAAAATACGCCTACACTCACTCAACACAGGCAGGCAAGCTAGAGTACAAACTGCATTACGAATGCTTAAGCAGATGCTATCCCGTTATGGTGGATATATTGGTGCTTATTTAGTACTGGGGGGTGTTGATTGTACAGGAGCTCATCTGTATACAGTACATGCTGCTGGATCTACTGATAAGCTACCCTATGTTAGTATGGGAAGTGGTAGTCTAGCTGCTATGGCTACATTTGAGACTCAGTACAAACCTGGTGAGTTATACTTGTTAACTGCGATGAATATAGATATGTAGATAGCACACATAAAGATGCATGATGACGTTAAATATGATATTATGATCAATTCCCTTATCTATACATCTCACTACAGGTATGTCAATGGAGGCAGCTAAGGAATTGGTCAGCGAGGCTATACAAGCTGGTATATTTAACGATCTGGGTTCAGGATCTAACGTAGATCTATGTGTTATAACTAGCCGAGGAGTAGACTATATACGTCCGTATAAGGAGGCTTGTTCAAAAGGCGTTAGACAGGGAGATTACAGTTATAAGCAAGGGACTACTGCTGTACTAGAGACTAAAGTTAGGGAGATTAAGTTCGATGTTGTCAGTGTTACAGAGCATAAAATGGAAGTAGATTGAGTTTGTGTTAGTCATTAGAGATTTCAGTAGAGGATATGTTATGTATTAATTGTTTGAGTTTGTTTGTGGGAAATGTATTGCGATATCTTGGTAGATAAATGCAATGATAGTAGAATACTATATCCTGGAAATATTCTATAGAGTATAACCAGAATTGCCAGCAATAGATCTAAGATCAAATATTGGCTTTAGCAGTAACTTTCACTTATCGCAAGAACTTGGCAAAACTACTAACTTTGAGATTAATCTTTCGCATGAACTGGACATCAGCATTCAAGTTAACTTTCATTAAATTCATTGCAAATGCAATTGCATTTGGAGTATTACGTATTACACAATTCTACCGTATGCAATGCATAGATGTGTATAAGGCTTTATTAATACTAATTTGTAGAAACAAATGCAATTTGAATATTAATAAATTCTGAATTAATACATTAATAAGAATATAAATAACATAGCAAGCATGATTTGTATTATATTTCTGGAATATACTCTGTTTTCATTACACTTTATTGATTAATAGAATTCTTTTGAGAATCTGGCGATTTATATTATCCAACTGTTTCTCGACACTTTAATGGTTTGCTAAGCCGATTAGGCAGAAACTGCTTTTATATTTAATAGATTTTCGATTCATATTAGCTTTAAACATTTAAAAAATGCATAAAAGATCTCAAACAATTCCACCGGAAAATAACAATAATGAAATGAAGTTTTCTAATACTCCAAGGAAGAGGGAAAGGAGTCATTCTGTCTCCAATAAAGTAAGTATAGTAAACTCTTGTTATATCGAAGTCAGTTATTGTATAAATATGATCTCAGAGAATTGCTTTATATTACTAAGTTATTTTAATAGACATCTAGACCTTCTTTCTCTCCTCCTGAATCCTCTACTACCCTAGCCGATACAGATCGATGTCCTAAAGCTATTTTCTCAGATAGAGAGGAGCATCTCACTAGATTCATGTCAGCACAGTTAACTGAGCGTAGTAAGATACTTGATAGACATAATGGATTCTCATGGTAAATAATTGATAGCTAAATATAACAAATTTTTGCAACTGGTGCCGACAGCAAAATCGAGATTATACAACAAATTCTAAATTTAAGGCACTATGTATATTGTGTTTATATTTTACATTGTATTGTGCCTCCAATAGTGTCACTTAAATCAGATGTACTTTATTTTGAACATTCCAATTAGGTACAGTAGTAACTCGGACACCAGCAGGTATTCAGAAGGACCTGTACATGTAGAGATACCTGATAACGAATCTCATAGCGGGAGGTTTGAAACTGCAACAGTGAAAGCATTGGATTATTGTAGGTAAGGTGAATATAGAGATTTCTTGTAATATCTCAATGTGTTTATATTTTCCTTTTTTGGTTAGAAAAACAGTTCTACGACCATACCTCATAACTCTATGCTTGGTTGGATGGAAGAGACTTTTCTCACAGAGTGTTAAGCAGAATATTTTACAAAAACTAATCAATATCCTCTACCCAATGTTCATAATATCTTTCTTGATCATGCTATACATCGCGTCTGTGTACGCGTGTAAGAATGGTGCGGGCGGGAATTCACCCGAATACATTAATGAAGTGACTAATGATACAAACATTACTCAGCCGTTCCACTGCCAACATATGTTATCCTTATTCTTCATCCCGTACTTCTTGCATCTTCTTGCGTATCTCTACGCACTGTATTCATTCAGATTTAATTCCAATGAGAATATAGATTCTTTAATGGAAATGGCGTTTGTATTGGCAGCCAGGTGTCAACATGTGCTAGTGTTAAATAGGAATATCCTATATAGCCTATTGCTGATAGGGTTACTGTGTATTATATGGCAGTTGTTGATATGTATCGAGCAGGTTATTTACATTGTATTATACGTGCATTGTGAGATAGATCACTCCAGTACAATCAATATTCTGACGTTAGTCCTTAATATTAGTGGAGCAGTTGTATTGAAGGTTGCTACAGGGCTTGTGTTCATTATTTTGATTCTACATTACACTACGCAATGTGTGCTGATTATCTCGTTAGCTCGCGGGATTAAACAGGGTCTGCAGGAGAAATCTACTTCGTTATCATTTGCTATGCGGGATATGTACATGTGTAAAACGTATTTAGGTCGGTTGAATAGGGAAGCTGCGAATTCTGTCAGTTTATGTCTTATTTCAATTATTATTTATTTGTTTATTGACGGGGTTGAGGTTGTGAGGTTGTTTAGGCATGTTGAGGAGGTTGAACATCCGCTACAGATTGTTTATTTAGTTTTTGATTGTGTATTATGGATAACCGCACTTGCAATTCCCCTGATAATGGCCGCGAGAGTACAAACGGAATTCACGAAATTGAAAAATATGACTTTTGGTGTGTATTTGTTTCGCTATAAAGATTCTACGAATGAACAGATTAATCAGTTTTTCTTGTATGCAAATTCTATTACGTATAAAGTACGATTGTTTAATGTTACTGTCAGATCAAGTTTTATTTCTTTATTCTTTCTCGCGACTTTTTTCGCGATTATTGTATTTTTAGTCACTTACTCGAAGATATGATTAATCGTTTTTTGTTTGAATATTTGAATATTTTTTGTTATTAATTTCTTTGTTGTTTGTTTTACATATATTAAACAAAACACCTTTTATTTAGAAATTTCTAATAATGTCAACTGATTGTCATATTTCGTTCGCTTTATTTGGAGTAATACCAATCAATTCTCATATACTCCTATATATTTATACCGGGTATGAGACCATGTATTGCTACTCGCAAGGCTTTTCTTATAACCAGCATATGCTTTATTTTCTGCTTTGAATTCCTGCAGCCAAATGACTTTATCCTCAAAATGAATTATCAAACTTTCTATTTGCAATTAAATACAAACTGCATATCTATCATAATATTAAGCTATATCCTAATCATATTACACTAGTACATCCCAGTTATTACTTTCTTTACACAAATACCTTCTCGTGTTCTAAACTATTGAATGACAGCACCTCCTCTTACTTCATTCTTTGAGTATATAGGAAGATAGAATGTATAATTATTTTAATATTAAGCTTTGTTATCTAAATGATAATCTAACTAATGGTTTAGTTTCTATATTTATAGAATTTATTAATTAAACTGTATTATTTAGACTTTATTATACATTTGCTGCAGTCGTAACGCATTCCCATAATATCCAATACTATACCGAGAATTATGCTAGGTATGAAGAAAGAATGTATTTTTAAAGTTAAATATGAAATACGAACTGTTAACTTTCGTTATCATTAAAGCTCAATGGACCGTAATAATTGTATTGATAGAAGTGAAATTGAAAATGAAAATATATTTATTAGTTCGCTGAAACTTCACAAAACATATAATTATGAATTTATAATGCATAAAAATTTGCCATAACTTCCGCTGTATAGCAACCGTTTATAATACAAATATTCCATATAGTTTGCTGAATGGCTGATTACATACATATCCCCCCTACCGATCAAGATCTCCCTCCTCCTCCAGAGATATCAGATATCACAGTAGAACAAATACCTGTATCATTCCCTCCTCCTCCTATAGAGGCTACTGCTAATGACGTAGCTGCTGTGAAGGATAAGACGACTGCTATTAAAGGCATTCAGCTAGTTAAGGTAATGGAATAATAGCTAATAGGATATGTTGCCTTATAAGCCACTACACGATTACTTTCAGGTGATTACAATTACAAAATATATGTATTTTTGAAGGAATTGCAAAGACGATTATAATTACTAGAACCTACACTCTCATATAATAATTTGATTACAGCAAAATGTGTAAATGATTACAGTTGATGGCAATTGTAATTTTAATACATAAACCTTGTATTTCCTGCTATTAACTATACTTTTCTATAATTACTCCCTCCTTATCATATCATTACTTCAGGTATCAGGCCTGAAGCTCAGTGAAGAAGAACTAGCAGGATTTGACCTGATAGAAGGTGATCTGTATTTAGCTACAGAAGCTGCTGGGTTATACGAACAATGGCAAGTATGGAAACCTGTACAGGATGCTGAGAAGAAGTTTGTGCAGAAGAAAGCATTGGTTATTATTGATAAGAATAACATTAGCAAAAATGAAAAGTAAGTTATGTAGATAAACAATAATAAACGAAACATGTATTCTCTAAGTCAGCTGTTCACAACTTGGGATGTATATGTCCATTGGCGGTTCATTTCTATATAAGTGATAATAACTTTGTATTACAGATTTGAAATAATAATAAAGAGCTTACAATCAACTGATACAGTCTTGCTAGAAGCTTGTCTCTCTCAATCTATATTCACACCTCTACAGAGAGGACTGACGTCAGAGGGAGGCTGTTTATACCATTTAGCAGCTACACAAGCTTCCCCTCAAATACTACAGCATTTGATTGCAAGGAAGATTATTAGATATGCTGATTTGATGCAGAGAGATAAGAATGGTTCTACTATGCTGCATTCTGCAGCTATTGCTTGTAAAACTGAGAGTATGGAAGTAAGTTCATTAACTTCGGACTTATAGCATGGACTTTTAACAATAAATGACATAACTTTGATTCATTGCATGACTTGAGTATGACATTGCTGGATGAACTTTGTATGCACATTATCTAGCAACCTGTACATGGTTGTAGAATATATTTACCAATTGCATGATTGTTTGCATTTCTTTCTCATTCAATATTCTGCTAATGATAACTCACCATATTCAGGTAATAGTTGACTCTATAGTCAGTACAGACAATGCCACAGCTATAACGCTCATAAACGCTAGAGATAACACTAACACGACAGCATTAGCTTTGTCTATACAAAATCAGAATAGAGAGGGAGTTAATCTACTGTTACGTACTGGATTATGTAACTACAGTCTCGTTAATATAGAGGGAGAGACTGTGTTTCATCTGACTTGTCGTATGGACGATGTAGATACTATTCGAGCACTTATAGGTGCATTTCTTGACACCGAGCCTCTGCAGGAGAGCAAAAGTTAGTCGTAACACAAATGAATATTTGTATTAATTCAGAGTACTTTATAGAGTGTAAACTGTACCGACCAAAATATTGAAATCATTTTTATCCGTAGACGGTGATAGCCGAAACTATAATAGATTAAAGAATCATTTTCATAGCTTTTAGGCAAATGACCTGGAAAACTCGAAAATTCCAAGCTGTGCGGACAGCATAGTTTATTTATTGAACTTCATTAGATTTGCACTATATGTTCTTATTCTACATTATAAAGTCCCTAATTCATATACTTGCAGTCTGCACAGATTGTGATCTTAGTTTTCTTTATATTCTATAGTCGGATTGAAAGATGCTATTACTAACCAGAGCCCTACAGGAGCAATGCCGATAACTCTATCACACTCTGTTGAGATGATTAAACTATTATTACCTTATTATGAGCTGAATTCTACTGAATACACACACCAATCTACTCTACTGCATGTATCTGTAAATAACAACAATTTTTTGTTGACAGGTCAGTAAAAATTTGAGATATAGTCAACTTCCTCGCTTATTTATAAGTTTGAATTGTGTAACTACATGCTTTCCAAGACTCCTTGGATATCTTTTGTTATCCAAGTTAAAGTAGTTATATTTACATTGATTTCATGTAATAATTATTATAATAGATATCCTATTGGAGGAAAGAGCATTACCAAACACAGCTAATAGTCTAGGACATACACCACTAATGCAGGCTTGTAGAGCTGGTAATAAGGAGATTACTGCTATGTTATTAGAGAAAAATGCTGACCCTGAAATTGTGAGTTAATAGCTTATTAACTAATGTAATTTCTAAGTTGTATTTAGAAGTAAAAACTCGTTTTATCCCTCATAAGTAATCGTTGTAATTGTCATAATCGTAATTAATAGTAAAGTAATCGACCCTAATACAGTAATAATGCATATGTACATTTGTATTATGAAATACAATATACTCATTAACCGCATTAATTAACACATAACAATACTTATCAGATCCTAAAGAACTCAGCTAGTGAATCAGAATGTACAGGTACTGCTATAGAGATGGCAGCACAGAACGGACACATAGAATGCGTTAAGTTATTACTACAGTACAATGCTAGAGTTAATGGAGAAGAATTAACTGCTGCTAATAGGATAGGTGAGGACATAACGAAAATTATCGAGCACGCTCTAGTATATATATATTAACTGATGATTCTGTTAGGAGCACTTCATGCTTCTTGTTCTGGAGGAGATGATCAGATGGTTAACTTCTTCTTAACGGAACAAGGAATGGATGCTAACCAGCTCAATAGCTCAGGATATACTCCATTATTCTATTCTGTTAATGGTGGACATTACTCTGTTACTGAGCTGTTACTGACGTCAGGAGCTGATGCTAGTATTCCTATTCCACATAGTAAAGGTATAAACAACATTACATTCAACTCCCGTTATATCGAACTGTGTGTAATTATGTTGTTTCTATTTGTAGATAAATCAACAGTCAATAGTTTACTACATTTGGTGATAGAGAAAGATAATGATAAGCTATTAGCTCTACTGCTAGCTCATAGTAAAGCTGATAATACTGATTCTCTAGGTATTATATAGCACTTAGTATAAATAATTGTAGTTTCTGTCCATGAACTCCCAGTCTGTCGGCTAGACATTCTTATATATCAGATGAATGTATTGCAGATGTGCTAAGCTTTGAGTATCATCCATAAGTTTTGTGTATTTACTATTAATTAATTGAATATTTATTTGTAGTCGATTTGGCTGTAAGATTGGATAGAAACAAATTGCTATCTCAGCTACTAACCTCAAATCAAGATATACTACAATCCGGTAGACAGACTGGATCACTATTACACAAAGTAGTGACTTATAATTCTATTGGTTCTTTGAGCTATTTACTGAGAAGATTGACTAAATCTTGCTCTCAAACTGCTATACATTTTCAATTATTTGAAAGAAAAGCTACTATTTTCTCTACCAAAGAATCTGCTAAGACTTTTCCGGTTACATTACAGAAATCTGTATTTGAGCTAACTCTTGATCAGAAGAGTGAGGAAATGTTAAATTTGCTGCTCAAACATTTGAGAGATCCTGAATACTTCCAGGATAATAAAGCTCTGTTACATTCTATGTTAGACAAGCAATTGTTTGGTTCGTTAAAAACCGCAATGGATACTATGCTGAAGTGTAATCAGGATAAAGGTTTGTTACAAAGTATATCTGACACGAAAAAATATCGAAAGTTTGGAAGTTGGATATTCTTTTCCGAAATTTTCAAAATTTTCCTATTCTCTAAATATCTAATCGATATTTCCCTTGTTTGTTATATTTTCATCTATACAACGTTTTACAGTTGTATTTCTATTATAGTAATACTCCAAACTTCATATTTGGATTCAGATTCTACTGGCCTTCTACCTACAAATCCCGACTATCAGGAATCTGATCTATCTCTCCTACACAAGATAGCTACATGTCCGGATCAAGACATTGTGTATCATCCTACAGTAGCCGCTGCTGTATCATATAAACTACCATATTACAGAGGTCTATTCGTATTAGGATCTATTGTGTATATAATATTCCTGATATTCTATACTCTAGCTCTACACAGAGCTAGCTACTACTGTGATGCAGATCTGTTCAATTACGCTAATGATCCATTCCGGCTTATCTCAGAGATTATAATTGGTATTTATTTTGTTGTTTATATCGCGTATGAGGTGCTGAATTTCTTGATTGAGTGGGACCCTCTACGTGGAAGATATACCCCATCTAATAAGTGCAGTCCTTCTACTGCTACATATCTTGTTGAGACTACTAATGCGTATAGAATTGTGAAGTTTACACACAGAGCCACGAAACGTGAGTTATAAGAATTTTGATGTCCATATTTCCTTATATCTCAATATAGGGCTCTTATATAATTCCATATATGGTCATTCAGTGCACTTATACAATTCCTTATATAGTAATATAGGGTTCTTATACAATTCCTTGTATAGTAATATAGGGTTCTTACATGTTTCTGATTTATAGTACAATATTTATAGGTAACAGACATATGCGATTTGTTTGCTGGTATAAACTTAACGCATTTACTCGCGGTCTGTTCTGTGCTATAATATCATACTTCTCAAATATATTCAGATTCTTATCATTCTTCTCTCTCATTTTCATGTTCTTATTCTTCATGATGAGATTAGGAATATCTAGTTCTCAATGGACGTTTGCTGCTCTATCTCTATTGTTCTTTTATCTGTTACTAGCAGAGTATTCTAAAATATTTCCTTGCTTCTATAGCTATTTGTTACGGATTCTAAGAGCAACTTTCCAGGTAATATTTCTATTGACTGATACTTATAGTTTAGTATGATTTTATAAGATCGAAAATATAGGAAAATTCGCCAATATATCTCGATATCTATCAATATCGAGCATTTTTCCTTTGTCGATATTTTGAAAGCTTGATTTTATACATGTTTCTTCTATTTATAGTCTCTGCCTCCCTTCTTGGTTCTTTTATCAATCTGTGTACTTGCTTTTGTTCTATCAGGACATTTATTGATACAACAGGACGCTATACAGGGTGTAGCTAATGCTAGTACTTGTATACCACAGCAGAATTACTTTAATGATATGTATACTGGTACGAATAGACTGTTTGTATCTTCTATTGCTCTGTTAATACAGTCTGGGATATCTAATTATGAAAATGAGTTTGTATTTACAAATACTAATTGGGTAAGCAATTATTTAGGATTATTTGTGCTATAAGCTTGTATTTCTAAATAAATATCGTGCATATTATCATAGAGATTAGAAATACCCGCTAATATCAGTCACTGATAAAACTTGATATTAGGAGGTTGCCTAGATGCACATATAAATATATACAATCTCGAATAGGTTCTGCTACTATTCCTGTTATGCTTCGGATTTGTATTCGCTATTCTCCTACCAGCATTCCTACTAGCTCATATCCTATTCACATTCACACAACAACAAGGCTGTTTAACTGTACAAAGATCAAAACTTGATATCATATATCGAACTGAGTTACATTCTGGATTTGCTTTCTTGTTCGGACGTAGAGTTAGAGCTAGTACTTGTGTGAATGAGGTTGTGTTGAGTGATTCCGCATTCAATCATTTTATAGGTTAGTTAATTAAATCAAATTACGTGTTGCCAGACTATAGGTTTTGACTTAGGCAAACTCCTTACCTAATGCAGAGAGATCATATAACTACTGTCAAATGTCAAATGTTAATGTATTCAACTGTTAAAGTTTACATTTGATAAGTCCATCAATGTTAAATTTATAGGATTTCTAGAATAATCTCAGATTTCTAAGATCTATAGAGTGACAATACAGCCATAATCAACCAATTTATTCGTTACCCTCTGCGAAAAGTTTATATAGCGGCCAGGGGTTTATCCAGGTGCTTGGCGGGGACCTTAAGTGCTAGTTCGGCAGCCATGAAGGGCACAAAGTGCCAGCCAAGAAATTCCTGCATAATTCCCAGGCTGTAACAAATCATGAATAAAAGATTACTGGATTCTATGAATTAATTGTAGATAAAGTTGGCTGCAAGAGAGAATCAGAAATTTTGATTTCAATTAAATCACAGATCGGTCGTGTGCTCTACACAAACCAGAACTTCCTCCACAAAAGATCTCTCTCTCCACCGATAGTTGCCATGACAACTGACAAGGAAAGTGACACTAGCCTATCTAGCCTAATAGAACAACTGAGAACTGATTTACAAGGCAATTCTACTCAAACTAATAAATGCATAAATTCTATGTTCCAGAAGATGAATGATTTAGACAGTAGAGTTACTTCTATCTACGATTACTTGACTGGAGTTAGTGTAGAGATTGTCAGCTGATTTATCATTGTATCATATTCAGGATTACGTCATAAGTTGTATATAATTGTTAGCATTTATTCTAGTATATAATTATATTCTATTTTGTCGGTTTCTAATTATAATACTATTTTTGGCTTATTAGTTGTGTTTGAGTGCTCTAACTAAGAATGCACTCACATGACGTCATTTCGACCTGAATATATTTTCTAAGGTGTGGAAGGGAGCAGAGCCTAACTCAGGGGATGACAAATCCTGTGACCGTTATGAGTTTGCTACAATTCGAATAAACTACAATTCACGTCTTATCTATCCCTGGTCCAGAAAATATTGTAGTTTCCGTAATATACGTAGCCACGAATAATGACAATATTCGTGTGGTAGCCAATTAGATGCGGGCGGTGGATCTGAAACTAGCATACAAACATTACAGTGGCGCCATTGACAGTGTTAGAGTTCATAATATTGAATAGTAATTATGGCTTTATAATGTAATTAATTGTTTGTGGTTGAAATAGAATGCGCTGACTGTACTTTGTGGTTTTTAGTCTGAAATTTGTATTTTAAAGCCACACACATTGAATTATAGTTTGTAGTGTTTATGACTGTTGCTTAGATAATATATATATAATATACATTTCATTATAGGCATATTATTAGTTACTAATTGTTCTCAATTGTTACAGTCAAATATATTTCAATTGTTTATTAGTTTATTTCTGATTTTATTTACGAAATGATTGCTGCCTTGCTGGAAGCTACCGAGATGATCGGCATACCTATCCTACTCGTAACTGGGTTTGTGCTTATCGTAGTGCTGGCACTTCTTATGGTTATTCTACGGAAGGAGAAGACTTATGAGGAAATTGTCAGGGAAAGGGAAATGAAATTGGGAGACATTGGAGATGGTATATTTACTTGTTTGTATGTTTATTCGTTTGTTTGTTTATTTATTTATCAACAGATAAATCAGCTAAAGTAACAAAGAAGAAAATTCAGCACAAACCTAAACGACCTGATAATTCTAATCTAGCCCCAACTTCTGAGATAAATATTTCAGAACCAATTACTTCTGAAGAAGAAATTACTATAATTTTACCCGAGAAGATATCTCCCAAACCAAATACCAAACAGAAGAAGACTAAGAAACAGGTATTTATGCTACTGTTAGTATCAAAATTGTTTCGAGTTTATTTGCCGCATAAATATTGTCATTATTTCACTATTTTTTCAGTCAAATTCTATTACATTTCACTCCCTTAGCGGATATATCGAAACTACCCGCTTACCTCGAAGTCTCAAATTGTACGAATATGCCCAAAGTGTTAACTATGCACAGTATATTTACTAACTAACGGGTGAATAGTAGTGATTTTAGCTTCACAGACCTCTTTTAACATGCTTAACATATTTCTAAGTCATTGAAATTTTTATGGATTGGCCACTATGTATTTTGATTACGTCATAATAATGAGATAATAAAATCCCGCATGCATGTATGCTTAGAGGGTGTAGCTGAAACAAGTGATATTAACAGTGCCTTATAATAATAAAATTCTTGTCGTTTATAACAATTAGCCGATGGAATTGACAATTAATTATCTGTTAGAACTATTCTATACTATTACTTGCTTGTGAATTTATTTTGCATCTAATCATTTCCAAACATAGTCAATAAATTAGTTTAACTAATCACAAGTATCTTATCTTACAATTAATATATATACACGTGTGCGTATTACATAGTCTCGTGCTATTAGTTATTTGTACGTTATAGGTAACGGAGACTTCTAGTTTGCCTCCTGACCTATCAGAAGAGATTGTAGTCACTGGTGAAGTAATTCCGCCAATTACAGAGTCCCTACCTGTTGTGTCTAGCCCCCAGTATATTGTAGAGGATGCTCCTGTTAAGAAGAAGGGAAAATCTAAGACTAAACCCAAGAAAGGTATTATTTATAGAGATTAACTGTTTGCGTGATTCAAACATTTTTGAAATTTGAAGTTTGATTAAATCTCTGAGAATTCACGAAATGCTTTCAGAAGCCAATTATCTTATACTTTCATCCTTTTTACAGAGTTTATTTGTCTAGAAGAAGTTCCTACAAATAATCAAAACGGAGATATTAACTGGACTAAGGTTAGATTATATTTATGTTTTTGGTATGATTGAAATTCCTTAAATTTTTGCGTTGTCAATGAGAAATAGCCATTTTTATATAATTTATTTTGTGTTAGACTAATGGACATGAATCTGATCAATTCCACTTTCTAACTAATCAAGTTAATAAACTCAATTTAGAGAAAGACGAGAGTAAGTTTAATATTATACAACCATGGATATTTTTACAATGAATATTAATTTAGTTGTATTTATTAGTTTTGACAAAGTATAAAGATTTGAGTGCTGAAAACCGTTTGAAAGAGTAAGTTAATTACGTCATATCTGTATGATGATATTACAGACCTGTTCTTACACTTGTGTATGAGGATTGTATATCTGACAGAGCATTCCATTATCCGATCTGGTTGTTAGGGATCTACATTACTTTGTATTCTTATAGTAACGAGATTAACAGACTCAATACTGATTTGAATGATACCAAAGTGCAATTTAATCAACAAATCAACTCCTATGTAAGTTGTTTATTTGTTAGTTTATGGATTTGTTGTTATTCTTTGTTTGTTAGAAAAATGAAAACACTCGGATAAATCAACAACTTCAAAATACAGCAGCAGCACAGGCTAATACTGTCTCTCGAATGCAAGAGGTTTGTATTCATACATAAAATTTTTAATATTTGGATATTTGGTGTTATTCGGCGAAAAGTTAACGACAAAGATGGGATTCGAACCCATGCGGGCAGAGCCCTATGGATTAGTGACTATTATATCTCTTGGTTTATATTACGAATTTACGATATTATCTTTGTATTTGTGTGTATAGGAATTGGAGAGACGGAAATCATCTATAGACACAATGTAAGTGCGCCAGAATAGAATATTCTAGAATTATTTTATTATTTCCTTAACTTATAGGAGATCTCAGCACTCAGCTTTAAAGTCTCAGCACGATGCTCAACTGCAACAAATGCAAACTACATTAGATAAGAAAGTAAGTATTCATATATTAGGTATATGACATTCCTATTATCCAACTCGTTGCCAGGAGGTTGAGAAAGCTAGAATGTTACAAGACAGAGATGCTACGCGAGAAGAATTGAATGAAGCAAATCTTAGTATTGCTAGTCTTACTACAAGTTGTAAGAAATTGGAGAGACAATTCAAAGAGATAGAATCTAATAGGTAAGAATATTTTCCGTATTTTTGTGATCTATACTTACCAACAAATTTGCTGGGATTTTCTTGTGTCAAATCCTGAGCTTTTCAATATTTTCCCGGGATCTCACACTTTTCTCAATTCCACCCTAATATCCAGAAAATGTATTAGGCTCTTCGCGCCCACAAGGGTTCGAATCCAATCTTTGTCTTAAACTTTCTCCCACCTTCAGAATTCTATCAAAATTGGTAAATTTCCTTAAGTGATTTGATTAAGAAACTCGTAATTATTTTGTTTAGTCCTTCGAATCCTTCCATTGAACGAGAGCTGAATGATAAGATTTGTTCTCTACAAAACTCATTGGAAGCCAGCGAGAAGGAAGCTAAGGAGAAGTATAGATTGGAAGATGAGTTACAACAGAAACAAGAATGTATTACACAACAGCAGATTGCTATTGATAAGCTAAATGATGACCAGAGTAAGAATGGTAGGTTATGGTGTTGTGTATATTATGTAATGACATCTGGTATTATTAAATATAACACAGAGTTGTTATAGTATTACTGAACCATGAATAATTCTATATAGCCGAGTTTGTTTGGAACAAATGCATGGTTCAGTAATCTAGTCAACTCCTGTTATTTCGAAACTCTAGGGACCGCGTTAATACTTCTATATAACTGACGATATTATTTTTGTTAGTTTGCCGGTTTTTGGCCATATTTGTACAATTCAAGAATTCAATATAATTATCTCTTGTCTTATTTGTTAGTGACAGATGATAAAATTACTGAGTATGAGGAGAAGATAGGAGAGCTGAATACTCAACTAGAAGATTGGGAAGATTCTATTAAATCTCTAAATTCTGAAATGTTTAAACTAAGACAAGAAAGGTTAATATTTGCGAATATTTCTAACTGTGAATTTCCTGATAGTTTACACACAACCACATTATTATTATTAAATTTTATTACAGGAAATACGTTACGTCATACATCTTCTATTATCATCACCTTATCCTATTTGTTATACTCACCTACCTGTATATTATCTATAGTGTACCTGCAACTGAAGTAGAACAGCTGCAATCTGAGCTATCAGAGAAAGAGACTCAAATAAACAGATTAACTGCATTAGTAGAGAAGTCACAACAGAAAGTGAATGATATAGGAGACATAATGGTATGTTATGACGTCATAATTCATACTTATATGGGCATTCTTTATTTATGTCCTGTGTTGTTTAGAATGAGTTTCAAGATCTTAAACAGAAGACACAGGATCTACAAATTGAGAATGATATCCTACAGGCTAGAAATGAAAGTTCTGGTTTAGATGATTCGTCTGTAGCTGATCTAGCTAGTAATCATGCGATACAGCAAGCTACTATAGAGGTTGGTAACTTGTTAAGCTCCACATGATGTACGTCTAAGCATGTGGGCAGGCGGCATTTCATTATCATTATACCATTATTTATGACGTCATCATATTACTAACTCGCTAATTCATGGAAATATACACTCGCTTATATTTTACAGGAGATGAAACTTTCATTCACAGAGCTAGAATCTAAGCTGGAAAAGAAGGAGGAAGAATTAGCTCAGAGTTTAGAAACGAATACAATTATTCAAGAAAGATTAGATACATTCAAAAAGAAGAATAATGTAAGATTTGAGTAAATTAGTTTGTTTTATTCTTTGTTATAATTTGTTTTTTGTTTTAGGAATTACGTGAGAATGTTTGGAAAATTAACGATGATATTGATAACGCACGTAAATCTGCCGAACAAGATTCTAAATCTACACACCAACAAATACAGGTATTTTAGTATAACATACTTTGTAAATACAGCTACAGTCAACTCCCTTATATCGAAACTTCTCTTATAAGCCGTATATAATTATAAGTGGGTATTCCTGTTCTATATTACGGGAGTTGACTATACTTTTGTCTAAGAAATTTGATATCCCTGGTTTACTATATAATTCTAAATATTATGACGTCATTCTCCATATTATTAGGGATTCTCCGGACAAATATTCCCCAATCTACGAGCTCATGGACAGGTAATTTATTATATTTCTGAATAGAAATAGAGAACATATATGAGTATCATCCTCCTGAATAAGGTTCTCATATATTTATGTATATGTATGTCGGTTATAAGAACATATATTGCTACTCCCAAGTAGGTCCTTATAACCGGTACATACTGTATTTAGGATTTTGAGGATTGGCTGGGTAAGATGAAGGGAGCTGCTACTGATTACTTATACAGATTAGAGGAAGATAATAAAACCAATACTGAGGCATTGAATGAGTCTGGTATAGAGGCTGAAAAGGAGAGAGAGAAAGTAAAGGATTTATTAGTTAGGGATAAGATACAAACAGAGGAGAATGAAACGTTGAAGAAGACTATAAAGGAGACGGTAAGCGAGATCCCTGTCATATCTTTTTAACTACAGTCAGCTCCTGTTATATGTTAATTGCTATATTTCGGGATTTGACTGTATTTCCTTATACTCTGTTGAGTATTCATGAATACATTATTTGCTTATAGCAAGAAGAAATTCTTTTACTACAAAATCAGGTAGAGCAGGAATTCACTAGACTTAAAGGAGAGTTAAGTGTAGAACAGAGGAGAGCTCTAGATAAGGAAATGATTATTGGAGAGAAGGAAAATGAATTGTCTAACTCACAGCAGCTATTGGAGGTTAGTTTAATCTTTTTAACGCTATTTATTCTTTGTATATTCAATGTATTATTGATTAGAATTTGAATCAAGAGACTGAATCTCTGAAGAAATCTGTAGTACCAGAATTGGAGAAATCACTCAAGGTAATTATCTGCAAAATTCCTCGTTTGTGGAGGATCCACTCTAGTATTAATAGAATGACGTCATTATTAATTGTTATCTGTGTAGAAGAGAGATTCAGAGATCCAGGAGCTTACCTACCAAATGGACAGTATATCTCAGAGGAAAGATAAACTAGAACATGATCTAGCTAGCACTCAGAGACAGAGCTCTGATCAGATGGAACGGACAAACAGCTTGCAAGCAGAGAATGACGTAATTATCATTATATATATTGTTGTTGTTGTTGTTGATGTTTTATTTATTTGTAATTTAGTCATTGTTTGGAATGTCTGAGATTATTCAGGGATACAAGAAAGATCTAGCTGACGCACAGCATGTTAGTTGTTTGTTTGTTTGTTTGTTTGTTGGTTATTTGTTTACTTGTTGTTATTCTATATACGGTATTTAGTTGATAAAGTTGCTACAATCTAATCAAGCTAACCCTGATGGGACTAATCAAACTGATTTAACAGTACAACTCCATCAGGTTATATATTATCTTAAATATCTGTAAATAATTGCGAAATTACCGAAAATATGCTACATCGAAAATTCTATATTTTTCATATTTTTCTGGAAATTTTATTTGAATATTTTCGATACAACTCTACATAACTTTGTATTTATTCTTATTATTTACAGGAATTGAATGTTATGACTGACAAGTTTAGAGAATTACAGGAAGAAAATGAAATTCTTAAACAACAAAAGAGAGAGTTTGAGACTCAAACAGATCTCTCACCTAACAGTAATAATAACAATGCTATAGAGAGTCCTAAGATTAAGAAAGAGAAAGTTGTCAAGAGCCCTAAGGTAATTATTGGGAATCCTGATATATATGTTTATTCTTATATTTATGACGTCATCTTATATAATTATTAGATGCAGAGACAACCTAGTGAGACTACAGCTCTATGAATGAAGAGATTGAAGAACAGAGAAATTAAGAATTAGTTTTGAAATACAGATTTAAATAACTAAATTCTCTGTTAGAAGTTGCTATTTGTGTTTCTTCATTACTGTTTGTCTGTACAGAGATCTAGTTTGACACTTAACGTTTGGAAATCTTATGTAATAGAATTATACATGTTCTTAGGTAAAATAATACTTTAATAATACATATGTACAAGCAAGCCTTAAATATATACAACAATCAAAAGCAAACAGTTCAGCAGTTTATCACACAATTAGATTCTATCTTTATTTTCAGTATTTATATCTTTCCAAGGGGTATAAGCATGTGGGACCTTAGGACTAGTTGGTAGTATGTCTTGTAGAAAGCTGTATTGAGATGAAATAGGCTTTTCCTTAGTTAGCCGCGACTTACCTATTGTAATGGACGGCTGGGAGTTAGAAGCACCTAGACAGGATTTGGTGGGAGAAGGAGGAAGTGTTAGAGAGGCTGAGTTATTTACAGCTGAATTGTTTAGAGTATTTTTGTGAATTTCCTCAGTTGATCTGTGTTCTAAAGGGTATAAATATCCATGGTAGTAAAATAATATTAAGCATTCACAGTTAAAACGAAGTGAAAAATCAATCAAAGAGGGAATTATTAGTCCCATATAATTAAACCTCCACAAACGGGGTATCATTTCTGGTGTCCCTGGTACCCTGTTTGTAATATACCTCTGACACTCTTGAATGCCGCTGTCTTAGTGGGTGTATTCATATAAAGATGTTCTGAGTGTTTCTTTTTACTAGAAGGATGATATTGTACATTTCCATACAACATATCTTCTTCTATAATTTTGAGATCTTGAATTCCTGAGAGACTAGCTGCCCCTGCAGTCAGATCAAATTTAAAATCATCTTCTCCTTCCATTTGAAAAGATAGTTTAGGTGAGATTGTGTCTGTATTAGATCTTTTACGCTCTTCCTCGATAAATTCCTAAAGAATATGAAAATTCGAATATTAATACAATCTATTTATGCACAATAATTTTGGAAAACAAACTAACAGATGTAATGTTATAGTAATCAGAATCATCTCTGGGAGTACTTCTGGTTACATTCATATAGTTAGGACTCTTTACTGATTCTACAGCTAATATTTAGTAGGAATTACAATGGATATCGCATATAAGAACATATCGTATGAGAACCATGGCCTGTGATCCATTTCTTTTTTTATTAAGTATACCGGTTATAAGAGCGTACCGGATGTAAGTATCATCCTCTGGGAAACGATTCTTACATATTCCTGTATGCTTATACCGGTTATAAGAATATGTACTGATTTAATTAATACTCACTTCGACTCTCCATAGGATTAGATACAGTCCTGATCAGCTGATTAAGACTATTTTCGTCTAGATTAACATAGTCCTGTAACCCAGTACTGTGTGCAGGTGTTAGATCTAAGTTAGCTGTCAACTCGTTAACAGATGTAGATGCCTAAATATATAGCATAACTATGCTGTATCCAGGTTACTAGGGTGCAAACCTGTGAAATCTTCTTAGAAACGTTATGTTCTATTTCTTCACCGGAGTCATCTCCTGAATCAAAACCAGGCAAGGGAGACACACAAGTAGGAAATGTACTACCAGGGCTCTAATATAGAGTATACATAGATTATATATGGTGGATATAAGCTGAGTTCGATATAACGGTAGTTGACTGTAGTAATTCAGTGATAGTTTAACTTACACTACATGACTTATGTAACATCTCAGTAGTACGTGCTGTATCTGTAGGGATAGATCTCTTCATACTATTGTAAGGAAGAGGAATTGTAGGAGAAATATGAGCGAAAGGATTAGTTTGTAGAATATTTGGTGTCCCAGCGCGAGGAGATGGTAACTGAACATTCTGATTAATGTTCAAGGATGTAGGAGGTTGTAGAGGCGGTAAGGAGGATATCTCTGAATAACTGTCCATCAGAATTGCATTATTTCCTATTTGTAACATAAAGTATATCATATTTATATATCTGTGTAGTATAATTATATAATTCTCATACCAACTGTATTATATGCAGGTCTGTCTCGAGTTATTCCATACGGAGACACCATACTATTCATACTAGTGTTATGGTAAGGAGATACAGGTCTGGGGGTTTGTGTTTGATGCGGTATTGTAACTGAATGAGGGGTAGTGCTCCCGGTGATTCTATATCAAATTATAGTGAATTCTGAAGAAATGAATTACTTTCAAGTTATAAAGGATAAAGAATGACTTCGTTGTAACGGGAGTTTATTGTATAAATATATTATTAGGCAAAATAGTATTCAACTGGGAAACCTGTTATAATTCATGTAATGTCCAGGTATTTCTAGTGACAGCTCTCTGTTTGATTCTGGAAGTTTAGGCCTAGCACGATTGGGCCGTCCTGTTGTATGAGAAAATTCTGTGTAATCACCGCTTATTGGTTCACTGAAGCTATTTGACTAATAAAAGAGGGAAATAAAATAAATAGGAAAATTAAGAAAGTAAACTAACATTGTGAGAAGATCCCAGATTATGATGATCAGAATTTGGAGTTGGAATATCTCCTTTTATTCTGTTCACAGTTTCTTTGATATTACGAGTTATTAGCTTCCCAGAGGGAGAGGCGAATCTCAATACGCCAGGCCCGGAATGGCTTTTACGACCAGCTTCAAACGTGAATCCTGTAGAAAGAATATATTACAGTCACTTCCGTCATATGGAATACGGATATTTCGAAATAGTAATTATAGCGGGTCCTTGAGGTTCGATATAACAGAAGTTGAATGAGACAATTAGCAGAATTCATGGAACTAGAAGTAATACTTACCAGTTTTGGAAGTGCCATATCTTCTGAGCACTGTATAAGGCCAGTGGTATAATGTTTGCTCTGTGTTTAGTGTGAGCAGAAATAGACCACTGTCTACAATATTCAATGAATATTCTCCTTTCAATTTCAATCTCATAGAAGTCTCATTATCCTCAATGGCGACAACAAATATAGTGCAATCATCCTGTGCATCATCCATAGAGCTATAGATTTGGTTGCTCTCCATAGCTAATAAAATTTGAAACAAATACACTCAAAATACAGCAACAATAAACCAAGATGAGCGGAATATAAGGTATTGCGATAAAACTCCTAGCCCTCCTCATCCTGGATTATAATACGCATAAATCAGAAAATAAGTGTCATGGTATAGAGAAATATACTAAATATTATAGTCTATACTGTATCAGTGAAGTCAGCTTCTAGATGAGAATCATAATGCTGTTGCAGAGATTAGTGATGTGCGATTTTCATTGTTACAAAAATTTAATTATCGAAGGCTTTCACATAGAAATAGTATTACAGTCAACTCGTGTATTCCAGGAAACCAGTTATAGGTGATTAATATTCAAATAAATTCGATAATAAATTGAGTCAACGAATATATGACGAAAGGACAATGGATTCTTCCATTAAGGTTGTAGCCCATTACTCTAAGATATCGTAGATATATTATGTAATTTCTGTCTAATTATTACAGGGGTCTGTATCAATTATACAAAATGTAATAAACAAATGGAAATTGGGAGAATTGTGGCACAGTGGAGCTATAATTAGTTCCAATTTACATGATAAATTACCAATCCTTAACCAATCAAATTACAGCATTGATATGTCTAAACTAGAGTGGGAGAGAGAATAATTCATTGCAGTAGTTATTATACTTGCTTTGTACAGGGAGAGAACCATTTATTTCGATTCATTCAATCACGGCTCTGTACTTTCTCTGTATTAAAGAATAAGTATGAATAAGGACAGGTAAAAGATTTCTAGTATTATAGAAAATGAACAACAACGATGGATAATGTTTGCTGATGTTCGGGCGAGTAAAGAACAGCCCTGATGGATACTGTAGCTAAATCATTCAAATGTATAGCAGGTAAGGATTTTGATGTGATTGTAGAAGAATCTGAGGGCTGTGAGTGGATCAGACTATTTACAACTGGCTAGGAAGATGGTAGAGCATGAATTTTGACAGGATTATCTAAGTAGACTTTGTGGATAGCAGTGAAGGATGGATTTTTGGATTGAAAGCTGGGTAATAGGAGTGAACGATAGATTTTTTGAGAAAACAAGGAAAGAATGGGGAGTGTCTTCACTGTATTAAATTGTTTCCAAGGAGAGTGTCTTCACTGTATTAAATACAATCAATTCAA